>VUYV01000398.1:527014-577577 GCA_008711295.1 Anarhynchus alexandrinus
TTTTTTTTTTTTTTGGAGAAGACTACAGCCCTGCCTGATGAGCTGGGCTGCTGCCTCACCATTCAGTTTCCTCGAGGTTTTTAATGCCACCTGACAATCTGAGCAAAAACATCGCATAGAAACAGATGCTCTGACCAAGTTTGAAGTGCAAGAGAGAATTAGAGATGCCATTTGGCTATTACGAGCAGCTCCTAGGGGATCAGCTCCTGGTGTTGCATAATTTAATATTTTAACCAATTAACTAAATGACTAGAAAAATCTTTCCTGGTAAGACAAGCAGTTGACACAGGCTGACGGTGCCATAAACAGCAAGGTGCACATGCTGCTAGTGCCAGTGATCTGAATCACCCAGGGAACAGCCACAGCCCCAAATACACCTTGAAACCGCAAACACAAGGTCAGGATGGGACCCGACGGCACAGGTGCTATGAAGGATGAGACAGTCGGTACAGAGAAGCGATGGCTGAGGACATGACCTGGGGGCCACAACCGATGAAGGCAACCAGGCTGCCCTGCAATGGTGAGGCCATTGATAAATAACTGTCTTGGGCTGGACACAGCACCCAGAGAAAAATAAAATGCAGGGTAGGAAAGACCTCTGGAGGTCCCTAGCCCAACTTTCTGCTCCCAGCAGGACTGTTGCAAACACTGGATCAAGACACTTGAGTTTTGGAGACCTCCAAGAACAAAGTCCCCTCACAACCACTTCTCTGGTGACCTGGTCCAACACCACACCAGCCTCCTGGCACAAAAAGATGGGGGAAAGCTGCCTGGCCAGCCCAACAAGATTTCAAATGGTATGAAGGGCAAGACATTGCAGGCACAGTTGGTGGACACAGACATGTAGGAAGGGGAACTGAGCCGTCCATCGTTGCAAGGGGAGACCAAACAGCACTTAAGGGCTGAAACATGACACTGAACAAAAGCCACCTCATAATCACTAGCAGTTTTTCTACAGTGAGACAGACCAAACACTGACCAGCTTAGCAGGAGCTGAGGAACCAACTGCTGCTCCAAGTCTTGAGCGTGAGGAAGAGGGAGCTCTCCTCCGTGCACAGGGGAGGGTCTGTGCCTGCTTGCATGGCCTGAATAGCCTGACCAGGACCAGCTGGGGTGCATGAAGCCGGTGGATGGCCAATAAAAAAAAAGCAAGTGAGGGCAATGCACAGGTGTGTTGTGCTATGGGATTGGGGTGGGTGCCAGGAGAGCTGTCAGTCTGGCACAGCTGCCAGAGCCCTCCCAAGGTAGCTGCTGACGTGCAGCTGTGAAAAGCCCTTGTACCAGCTAAATCACACCTCTGTTAGCCTTTTTGTCCTGCTCATACCTACAAGCATTTGTCATCGCAGCTTCCGCGGGTGTGGGCATGTGGGGCAGTGGCCAGGGAGCAGTACCCTGCGCTCTGGGATGCTGCCCTTCCCGTGGACATCTTCCTATTTCCTTACCCCTTCTTATGACTGAGTCAGTCCCCGCGCAAGTCCAGCGCGACGGCGGCGAGCCAGGCAGGCGAGCTCTCACCCGGGGCCTGCAGCCCTGCGGGAGGTGCCTCAGGGCTGGGATGGGTGAGGAGCCTTTTCGGGGCACAGGGGAGCGAGCTGGGAAGCGGGCGATGCCGGATGCACAGCCCTGGAGGGTGCCGCGCAATTTGGTCTCTGCTCTGTGGATGGGCAGCCCATGGGCTTCTGCACCAGGCTCTGCCTGGGGAGGTGGAAAGAGGCTTTTGGGGTGCACCATTTGCTGGGGTGAAGGTGGCCAAGGTGGGAGAGAGGGGCTGGAGCGGGGTGGCAGCCCTGGGGTTACTGCTGTTCAGCCTGGCTGGAGAGCTTGCTGTTCCCCAACCCCCAAAACCAGCTGCCACACAGCTCTTGGGTGATCCACAGGCAGAAATATGTCCCAGCCACGCTGTGGCCTCCTTCAAAGAGTGTACAATTAAAAAGCAAGTTTGCAATTTGATAATTTGTAGAGAAGAAATTAATTCCTACCTGTATCTTGCCTGGGTCTGCCTGCTGTGATGACTGGCACACACGCCCCCTCAGGAGCTCCCCTGGAAGGGTAATTACCAGGGCAGGGAACCGCAGGAGCCTGGCATGGCAATGAGTGATGCCGCTCACCCTGCGGCCTTGGCCATGCACGCGTGTGCACCGGCCACACCAGAGTTAGAGATATTCAGGTTACAGTGCCCGTTCCCTGCAGTGGGGGTGGGACCCTTCATAGATGGTGAATGTGGGAGATGCTCCGCCACAGCCCCTGTCCAGGAATCCCCAACCTGCTCTGGCCATGCTCTCTTTTTGGGCAGGAGGGAGCTGGATCAGGTCCCAGCTTGAGACCATGGTGAGGTCTTGACTCTTCAGGCTGCCATGACACACGTTTGAAAACAGGTTTCTTCCTATTTTCTTATTGCTACTGGAACCAAAACATGTTGCCTGTGCACAGTCCTAGCAGTGCAGCAGCCGTGCTCCCGGGGAGGGGCATGCGGGGGCCCCATCCCTGCCCCGCAAAGCAGTGAGGAGCCACTCACCCCCCCCGTGGGACTGCTCCTTTGGAGCATCACCTCATGGGGTGCCCACATTCCCACCCCCAGAGGAGCCCTCTCCCTGTGCTTTGCATGTGGGTGCATTTCGGGTGTTGGCTCCTGTGCTTTTATGAGCATGTAGGGGTAGCATGAAAGGCTTATCTGCCTCTCCTGGGGGTGAAAGGCAGCCATCACACCCACCCAGCAGGAACCTGCCCAATGACCCACCTCCACCTTGGCTCTGCTGGGCGCTGCCTCGGCACGATGGCTGGAGAGCCCAAGGGGAGCAGCACCCACAGGTTGGTGCCCAAGCAGAGGGGACGGGGAGCAGGACAGCACCACAGGTGCCACAGCACAGCAGAGCAGCTGGTGGGTTGGAAAACCCCACGCCGTGAAATCTGGAAATGATCGGCCAGGAACAGGGCATGCAAATGGAAACTGGGAGGAGGTGCAGGTCTGCATGTCACAACCTTCACGAGAGGTGAAGGCAGCTGCAAAAATGAAGACCAGAATAAAAAGCACAAGTTTATGACAAACTGCATGTACATCAGGAGCCCACAAGATTGATGAAAGAAGCAGTGAGCACAAGGAGAAATCTCTGCCCAGCCCAAAAAGGCAGAGGGTGACAAATCATGTAGGCAGCAACCCAGAGAAGGAGAGGTATTTGAGAAATTCTTCTGTTCAGCATTTGGGAGGCAAAAGCCAAACAATACAGCATGTTATAAAATAAAATATCACAGTTATAAAACACTTTCCATCCTATGAGGGTTTCAGGAAGATGTTAAACAATAGCTACTGAGGTTAGATTTTTAAATCAGCAGGTCTGACACATCGGCGAGTGTAAAGCAGCCGGGTAAGGAGCTGTCTAATTAGTGCCTGCGGGTCCCTGGGACTTCCCCCAGGGTCCCAGCGCTGGCGCCCTGCCTGTACCTCCATGGAGTAAACAGGATGTCCCAGGCCGGTCCAGCTGACATCAGTCCTGTGCTGAGGGGTGAAACAGCCGCCACCAGGTTCTATCGATAAAGGTTGGAAGTGGGAAATATCATTAGTGTCAATTAGCACCATTTTATGGAAAAGAGATCTTGGCACATCTATGTTCTTGAGATTGCCCCTATCAGTCAAACTTGTGGCAGTGCTGATGTAAGAAGCTTGCGTAAGACATTTGGCACTTCCAGCTGCTTGGAGTAAGCGTGTGGAGTGAGCGCACTGGAAATCCAGACACTCCGGAGCTCCTGGAGCCTTGCTGCAAGCCCGGCACTGCTGCTCAGCCCGCTGTTTCCAGGGGCCTCTGGTGGGGATTAATTCTTGTCCCCCCATTATTTAACACCTTCTCAGTTTCTTGGCAAAGGCAGAAGATGCCCAGGCTCTGTCAGAGCGATCCTGACACGCACACGGCCCTGGGAGCAGGCTGTACCGCTGGCACAGCACCCAACACCCGAGCGAGGGGGGACCGTATCCAGGGAGGCTGGGGACTCATGCACCCCAAAAAAGATGCCTCCCTAGGGAAGGGACTGACCGCAGCCGCCCAGGAGGGGCTTGCAGCCCCCCGCAGACCCATGCTCAGAGGAGGGTCAGTGTTTCAGGAGGAGGCAGGGAAGCTGGATAAAGCCCAAAGAGGAAGCCGGGGAGCAATGGAGGGGTTGGGAAGACAGACTTTTCATGGAGAGAAATTCCTGGGACACCATCCACGTGGGCCAGAAAAAGAGGTTAAAGGGCTAACCTCATCCCAGCTTATTAAAACTCTTTCTGATGTCATTAAATCTTTGGCAGTGCCTCTGTTTGGCAGACAAAGATGGAAGAAGGCTGCAGTTGGAAACAAGGCATGGATTTCAGTGGGTGAGGGTAGCTGGCCCCAAAATGCTCTGCCAAAGCCTGCGGTGAGTTCCCCATCCCTGGCAATGCTGTAACCAAGGTTCAGGTAGGCTCAGCCTGCATGGCCCTGACCTGGCTGTCCTGCAGGCTTGTCTCCAAAGCCTTGTGAGGTCCCTGTGTGTGAGACAGGTCTTCACTGGAAAAGTGTTATGGAGAAATCAGGAGCAGGTCCTTTTCCACCCTGGGGGGAGCCTGCGGTGCCTGAGCAGCCCTGGCCCCCAGGGGATGTCCCACTCGGCCACGCTCAGGCACTGACGCTTGCACGGAAACTCGGGCCCATCATTCTCCTTCTGGGGACACAGCTGTTTCCTTACGGATGGGGACACATCGCTTCCATGTGCCAGGTGATGGAGGGCACATGGCCGAGGGGGCAGGACCACGGCAGAGGTGGGCACAGCCACCAACACCTGGTCGCCCTGGGAAGGTCACGGTGCCTGACTCTGTGAAGCAACCATATGTACACAGCGATGAGCTCCTGGGTGACATGGTCCCCCGTCCCTGGACCACAGTGGCCCCCAGCATGACTGCTGTTATTGATCTGAGTTTCGGATAAGATGGAATGAACACGTTTCAGGTGGACAAAGAGCGTGACACAGCCCTGCAGCTCCGCTATGGACAAAATCTGTGCTTACGGACGAGCCCCTGCCATGGGGCTCACCTTCATGCCAGCCCAGCTCGGCAGGGTGCACCCGGGGCTGTGGGTAGATGGAGAAGCTATTGATGGGCTTTGGTAAATATTGGTATAAACACAGCCTCAAGGAGGGATCTGGATTTACAGCTGGCCTCTCCCTGCCTGGCTGAGCCCCAACCTTCATCCTTTACCTGGAACAAAAAATCATGGTCCCTGTGGCCTTGCCACTTGCCAGGTTTTGATGGATGCCTCTCCTAGGAAAATCCAGGTGAAGACACCTGGTTACTGCTTTTTAGAAGACAGCTTGCTGCTGACAAGAAGCAATAAAGAAAACTTGGCTGATTAATAGACTGTCTTCTTTGACATGCATGCTAGAAATAGAGAAGTGGATAAGAACATGATGATAAGCAGCATGATTAGAGACCCACAAGGGGAAATGAACATGTACACCAAATTGGAGGCAGCAGAGCACAACACCTGAGCCATGATTAAAGATGGATCCTGCAATCTGGCCCCATGTGGAGGCTACTGGCTTTTCTGTGATTTGGCATGTAATTGGAGTAATTACTCAGAGCTCACCCTAAGGAGCATGGTGGAACATTGTGTCAGGTTGTTTCTCTCTCTGGTGACAGGGCAGCTCCTTGTAAATCACTCTGAAGTACCTGGGTGTGATGACGAAGGAGCTGGCTACAGGCAGGGCAGCTCCGTGTCACTGTCATCATGCACTGGGGACACGGCTGAGCAGGGCTGTGCTGGCCCCTGCACCCCGCCTGTGGGAATGGAGAGAGATTCCCTCAGCCCAGTGCACTTGGCAGCAGAGGTAGTGCCCAGAAATTAATTACCCAGCAATCATTTAATTCACACTCCTTTTTTCCCCTCAATCCTGCACATCAGCACCGCTTGGCAGGCTGGGCTGCCCATAATCCCCGCTCTGCATTCAGAGCCACAACTAATCCCTTCCAGCAGGCAGCTGCCCTCCCTGGTCCTTTCCCTCTGCTCCAGCCTCAGCACATCCCTCCCAAAAGCCCTCTGGCCACTGGCCAGAGCCCCACGGGGCTCTCCCTGTGCTCCCTGGGGAGGACGGCGGGCGGACTTTGCCCTGACCCCTGTCCTGGAGAGGTGAGGATGTACCCCAGCGTCTCGTCCCCCTGCTCCCTCCCTGGGGCTGGTGCTCACCTGAGGCAGCTTGTTGCTCCAGCCTCCGCAGGGATGCTGCTGGTGCCATGCAGTGGGGACAGTGGTGTGACAGCCCATGGGCAGTGGGGACAATTAGCCCATGGCTATGAGCAACAGGACAGGGGCAGCCACTCGCAGTGTCCCACCTGTGTGTCTGATGCCATGCTTTTTCCTGGATTCACTATGGTAAGGAAGAAGGAAGGGGGAACGCCTGTTTTGGGAGTTCCCAGCTCAGCTGGGGTCAGGGATCTGGGTCCATGTCCAGCCACCTGTTCCAGTTGGGGATGGGATATGCAGACCCATCCCAGTGCTTCTCTCTGGGCACGGGCAAGGAAAAACCTTGGTTCCTTGCTTCTTTGCAAGCCTCATCTTCTCCAACATGACCAACAGCACTGGCATGATGCTCTTTGACGCTTCAGGTGCTTCTCCTTACCCCCACACCATCAGCCATCAGCACTGGGGGCACAGTGGCTGGAAGGGACGTTTCTGCCCTGCCCACAGCAACTGCTGCCGACGCTTTGCCCACACCACAAAGCTGGTGGGACAGCGGAGCAGGGGCAGAGGGACCTGGCCTGGCTCTGCTCATGCCAGCTCCAGCACAAACCAAGAGCAGCACTGACAGGCATGAAGATGTGGGAGATGCCGGGGGACAGGAGGGCACTACTCATATTTTGTAACTTGAAGGGTGGAAGGCACTGCGCTGCACGAGCAACAGGGCACAAACTGGCTCATGGCCCAGTTTCGGTGGCTCCTCTTCCCAACGGAGGAGCTCAGCAATGCTGGAAATCAGGCTGTGACATTACACAAGACCCGTACACGGCTGCTTATCGCTTCTCAGAAGCCACATAGCAATCCTGCTCCCTGCGCCCCAGACCGTAGCCTGCCGAAAAGCACCTGTGCTGCAAACCATGAGGGCTTTCGTCCCCACGGCTGCAGCTCTCGGGGAACTTGGGGACATCGCCCTCCAGCAGGCAGCGAGCTCTGCTTGGCTGGAGCTCGTGGCGCTTCCCAGCACCGGATCAAGTGCACAGTCCGTTTTCCTGGCTGCGGCGGCACTCTGCTGGGAGGTGTTGATTAGCTTGGCTGGTTGCTAATTGCCAGGAAGAGCCCGGCACAGTGGCCATTCTCCGGGAAGAGGGAGGTCAGGGCAGCCTCTGTGCGGGTGGGGTCCCACTAGTGCCAGGGCTGGAAAAACATTGCTGCTGGAGCGATGTTCCCTTTTAAACTCTACGGATTGACACTGGTTTTGAAAAAACACAGCCAAACCCTTCAAAATTTCCATCTGCGTCTCACCTCACACCTGCATCTCGCGTGTAGAAAGAAAACAAAGACGACCACAATATCCAAAAAGTTCCTCCAAGGGGCATTGAGGCAGCAGGGCCACAACTGCACGGTGAGCTGCTGCTTGTCCCTGTGTTCAACAGCGACCGGCACCTCCATCTTCATTTTTACTTTTTTTTTTTTTAATTGTTTTTAATTATTTTTCCCCAAATCACCTGCAGCTCTGCCCCAGGCCTCCTGCCTCAGCTTCCCCCAGCAAAACGCCTACGTGCAGATGCAAACACCCATGCTCCTGTTCCACAATGCGGCCATGCGTGCCCGTGTGCCAGGAAAAGCAGCGTCCCAGGAGAATCAGCGGCCCAGGAAAAGCACTGTCCCAGACTCCTGCAGGACACTGCCTGGAGAGGGTGACCTGAAGAATCTCACCCACTCACCCGGCCATACACAAGGGCACACCCACATGCACTCATCCTCCCTCAGGCACTTGTTCCCCTTGGCCAAATGTCCTGCAGCACAGACGAAAGGGACACCCCCACATTTTGGGCCAGGTGTTGAGTGAAGCCTATGAGAGATGGTGAGACTCTTTAAAGCGGTTTTGCTTATGATGTCTAATAATGATAAGCCTCCTCAAAAGATGAAAGATGCCCTTCGGTGCACTTTGGAAGCAAGAATAAGGCAGGAAGAAGCGACAGCCTTAAATTACTGTGAAAGCCGATGCTACATTTCAACATTTAATGTGCAAAAAACCTGTGTCCCACCACATCTTGAAATAAGCCTCTTGCATTATAAGCGTGACCAATAACGACTGGAGATAATTCATGCCTTCTCCTGGCAGACGCAAAAGCTGCCAGCAGATATTGTCTTTCATGCTATCATTTTTCCCTCTGGAGGCTTAGGTTTGCAAGGTGTGAACAAAAATCCATGCAGAAAGCCCAGCTGATGTTCTCCCTATACAGAATATTATGTGGAGAACAGGACCACCAGCTACAGTGTGGCCTGGGAGCAAGGAATGGCCAATGTTTGGGGCTTTCACCTGAACAGACAGAATAAAGAACAACATCTTGATTTATTTTGCTTTTTGACTTACAAAGACTCTTGATGCAAAGCCTCCCATGCAACACACATGGGAAGCATTTCTTTAGGGCTGAAATTGTTTATTGGACTTAATACGACTGGCAGCAGGTTTTTAGTTTCCTCTCAAGCTCTCAAGATTCTAAAGACAATGCTTTTGGCAGCTATTTTCACCTGGCATCATTCTGAAAGAGGGAAAATAGCTGAGGCCTCTGGGATTAACCGCCCTTTCTGTGAGAAACATTTATCACTCTTCATACAGCTCTCTGCAATCTTTATTTCTATCAAACGCCTGTGACCAAAGATCTTTGCCCTATCTGAAAGCATTTCTTCCCCATCAAACACAGATCGTGCGATGCTCCCCTGCACATACAAATTCCATGTTGCTAGAAAATTACAGTTGCCAGATCAACTGGGCAAGGAGTTTTGCTGGTCCAGTACATTCTGTGGGGCATGACATGCTGTTACCAGAGGGGAGGCTAATGCAAGGGGAAGACGTGGGGGCAGTGAGGGGTGATGCCTCCATCTTCCTCCGCAGAGGCCTGAAGAGCCTAGCTCCAGGAGAAGGGCCCCCAGGCATGGGACATCCCCAGCATGCTCTCAGCCTGAGTCTGCAATGTTCCCCAGAAAAAGCCACCCATGGGCCAGGAGGGCATTGTGGATCTTCCCAGGAGATGCTCCTGCATGCCAGGAGCCTACCTGCTCCCTTTTCTAACAGTGGTGCTTGGAAGAGGTCCTGCAGGCTCGGCACCGGTGCCAGAGGGCTGGGAACGAGCTGAAAGCGCTGACATCAAATTTTCTCCTAAAACAGCAAAACACTGACCGTCCGTTTGCAAGGGGGAATCCTCTCCTTTTGTTGCAAATGTTTATCAGAGGGCTGGAAGGCAATAGCAAGCCAGATTTTGTAGCAGTGTTGGGCACAGTTGCGGGTGGCTCTGAGCTGCTGTGAAGGTTGTAGGAGACACCGGAGATAAGCAGCAGACAGAAGTTATGTGCATTGGATATAATACCTTAGTTCTTCTTTCATCTGGAAAACAAACTATTAAAGATTTGCTTGAAAGGGGCATTTTCTCTGATTGCCATTGATACTTCTGTAGAAAGCTACTTCTGTAGCTGTAGAAATATCAGAATATTTCCAACAGTTGTTTGTTAATGGCACTTTGAAAGGAGAAAAAAACATCGCCTGATTATTTCCAAGGCAGCAATGAAACTGAATTAGCAATATTTGAAAATATAAAAAATAAAGTACAAGCAAATGTTTTGAACGTCAACAATATTTGCAGCTGATAATGGCAATGTTAAACCAGTGAGACACTATCCTAATGACACACTCACAGAAAATGAGGAGGAATATTTGCTTCCAGCTAATTGCTGAGCCTGTATGCCATGTAATACCACAAAGTGCTTTCTAAATAAATTATCATTTGATCTTGAAGGTTGTGCAACAAAACTTTTCAATTGCCTTTTCTCATCATCAAAAGAATTTCGGGATTACAGGGGAGATTTCATTTTTTCGGCTCTGAGTACATGGAAAGGCAGAGGCATGCCCTGACAAGCCAGTTATCTTTATGCTTCGCCATCTGCAATGATCTTGAGATGTTTCCCAGCTCAGAGATGTTTCCTCGTGTGGGAAGCAGTGGCTGCTGAGCTGCACCGTTTGGCATAGGGCTGGTGGGAACCAGGAAAGGCTCTGCGGTGCAGCCCCCCGCCATGGGCACGCTGGCACAGACCGGGCAGCGGGAAGCAGAGCAGCCTTTGGCACTGCTCTTAGGGCAGGACAGCCATTCGGGCTGAACGCAACTCTACACAAAACCAGCCTGGTGCAGGTCCCTGCGTCCCCATTCAGAGCAGCTCAGTCGGACGAGGGGCAGCATCTCCTCCTCACTGCACCCGTCCCGCTGCTGCTGAAGCAATGCATTGGCAACTGTGGCAACGAATTACTCCTATGCTACAAACCTCAGAATTCATTGATTTATCATTTTTAGCAAATTTATATGTTTGTGCCATCCCAGGCAGGTGTCTCAGAGCAAAGCCTCTCCTCTCCCGGGGCAGGCGCCTGCACCCTCCCTGGCCAAGTTGAGCCTCAACTCTCCATTGGCTTTACGTGACTTAATTTCTTCCACAACGCGCCGTATGTTTTTTTGTTTTTTGGGTTTTTTTTACAAGACCTGGTTAAAAATAACACGGTTTGATCTGTATACAAAAAACTGTGACATCTGTTCTTTGAAGGGGAAATTAGAAAAAAGCAAACAAACTTGGCTCTTCACTGGAGCCAGACAGCAGCAGGGCACACTGCTCTCCTGGAGGACCTTCTGTAACGGCCCCACAGAGTGCCCAGCTCTCCAGCTTCTGCAAGCAGAATGGATGGGCTCACCCATGCTCCCCACATCTGGAATGTGGAGGAATCAGCATGTGTTTCACTGTGCTGAAATTTGACAGCAGTCTGAGCCTGGATGGTCTGCAGGAGGAACCCTGCGAGGCCGGTGCCTGCGCGGGCGATGGGCAGCGTGCAGGTGGGCAGCCCCAGCAGTGGTGCCAGGACCCGCAGGACATTGCTAACGTCCCAGCACCCTCCCTGCAACTTACAGCCGCTGAGGGTGTCTGCAGAGTGGGCTCCATCCGACAAATGCCTTCCCTGGGCAGGCGTGGGACAGGCACAAACGTCCCCTCCTTCAGCCCAGTCCCCGCTGTTGGCCTCAGCACTGATTTAGCTCTGATAGGTCCACGCCTGCCCTTGCGTTACCAGAAGGTCGCTATTCTAGAAACAGCTATAAAGGGCTCAGAGAGTATCAATTATGGTTTTCAGACAACTGATCCACAAAAAGCAAAGTTATTTTGAGAAGGATAAATGTAGCCAAGACCATTATATATAATTAATGTCCGCCCACAGCATTCCTGCTCTGCTGAGCACGGTGGCACTTCAAACTCCATGCCCTGTCCCAGATGTGACTTTGGGGGCAGGGGGACTTCGCTTTCTAGCACCTCTGTGTCCCCAGAAGGACTTCTGATAGCAGGAGGCGCCCCCAGAAGCATGCCTTGCCACCCTCCCGTGCCTCTCCGGGTGCCCACACGCACCCCTGCCACAGCCCTGGTGCTTTTACAGGTACGTCCCCAGCACCTCTGCTGCTTCCTTCCCAGTGTGCGTGCGATGCTCTGGGTACCTGCTGAACCGGCCCATCCCACCAGGGCAGGCTGGGCATCACTCCCCCATGAGGGATATGAAAATGAAACAGGGAAAAGGAGCCGCAACACCCGAGGACATCTGGTTCCCAGGTCAGCGTCCTGTCCCCTCTAGCCTGGGACATTTGGCACTGGCAGCTGAAAGGGTCGCCAGAAAAGCTAGAAATTCCCTCCTGGCTCCATGTCAGACAATGGTTTCTCAGCCTCTGCTTCTTTTTCTCCTCTAAAATCAGGACAATGCAGTCCCTTCGCAGGGAGGCTTGGCTGAGCCCAGGCTGCAGAAACCCGCGGGCAGAAGGAGCTGCAGAATTGCAAACATCATGAATTTTGCACCAGAGACCACAGAGTCGTTTTCAGGCTCTCTATGTGATGCTGCCGGCACCCACTCAGCCTGCCTGATGCTCTTGCCCAAATTCAGCTGACACATTAATTCATTAAGAACCTGGTACTCTGTTTTTATGACAAGTGTATGACTGCCTTGGCACTCCCTACTCAGCCCAGCATTATTTAAATGCTTCCCCTATTATTATTATTCGATAATGTATCCTATTACACACAGTTCTGGAGGGAAGCAGAAGATGAAACAATGCATTTTATATCCTTGTGCTTTGCTGGAAAAAATTCACTGAGGCAATGACTGGCAAATGAAATTTAAGTGGCATCTGCTGAAAAATTTTTGAGGTTTACAAGTAAGTGACTCATGATAGGATATTTCGTTACATTTGGTTTAATAGTGCTGACTTCTTGTATTTCCTATTTTTGCAATGTCTGCTGCTTTGAAAATGTGAAACACTGGTGTGTCAGCATGGGCACAGTGTGCTGGGCTCCAGTTTCTCTTCCACTGTATGCTATTTTCTTCTTGATCTGTTACTGCATTTTTTAAAAATGTGGTGTCCAAAGCCCTGCTTGCCACTCTCTTGCCCCAGGTCAAACCTTTTTGACCTGGAAAAGTTACTACCCGATGAATCTTACACCAGTTTTCCCATCCTTTTGCCCAACCTGGGAGTCAAGCTGCTAGCTCAGAGTTGCCAGCCTCCTCCTTTGAACACCGGCACAGGACTAGCATCCTCCTTGCCTTCTGCACAGGCATTATAGTTTATTCCCATTAATTAACTGGAATAAGCCCCAACCCCGCTGGACTCCAGACACTGCTGTTTTGCTTCAGCTGTGTGCGGTGGTTTACAGTGCCAGGACATCTTTTCCAATTACTGGAAAAAAATTGCTGCTGGACCCCTCTGCCTTTTCTATAGCACTAAGAGTTTCCCAAACCACTGAGCAGAGATCCTACATAATTGCAAAATTTTGTTTCTTCCTGGGAGAAAGTGTGAATGTGTCCCTGCCGGGGGACTATCAGATGTGCCACAAGTGATCCTGGTCATTTTTTCCCTTGAGACGTTGCTGAAAGCCCACAGGTTTCCTCCATGAAAGATTTCCTCGCTGGCAGAATCAGTTGATGACTGCTGCAGAAGGCATCACGGTTGGTGTGACACGAGGAGGCACCCACAGCTGATGCACATCGCTCTGCGCAGAAAACAGTCTCTGCGCAGAAAACAGCCTCTGCGCAGCTCCGGTGGGCTAACAGCACGGAGACGTGCCAGGGCATGGCTTGGCATGGGCAGCGAGTGGAGGGAAATCCCATCCTGGTACCCCCTGTGCTGGGGCACTTTGCTTCAGCAAGGCGGAGAACTGGGGGACGTGCTGGCTGCTGGGATCTGTTCATTGACCGGTGATGCATGTGGGTACCTGCGAGCCTCCCCTCCAGCCCCCACCCAGCCGCGGCCAGCAGCAATTCCTGCAGCACTGTCAGGTTTTTCCCATTTTTCCTTCCCTAACAGTTCCCAACACCCTGTTTTCTCTTCAACAACCGAGCGGACATTTGCAAGGAGCTGCCTCTGCCGCCTCCCAGTTTGCCTTCCCACTTTCCATGACTCTTCCTTGTACCCTCACATTATGCCCTTCTGCATCTGCACTACACAGCATCTGTTGATGATGAGTTTTGTTCCCATTTCATTACCTATCTGCTCCATATCACCCACATTTTCTGCAGCTCTTCGCATCGGCTCTACATTTCTGTCTCCTGAACAGCTCAGCATCAGTAGCAGGTTCTGCCGTGTCACCGTTATCTCCCATTTTCCAGATAATGGGTTTTGACTGGTTTTGCCGCAGGACCATAGGGCCTGTCGGTCCAGCTGAGCATCCTTTACCTGAGCAGCTCTCCGTGCCCCCATTCCATGGCTGAGGGGCTCAGTCTCACATGCCCGTTTGTTATTTCCCTACTGCTGCTGGTGTTTTTAAACACTCTATATAAAACTTCCCTCGCTCTTGACCACGGCAGATGTTGCTGGAAGGGTATGGCTTTGCTGTGTTCCCCAGGCAGCCAGAAAAGTCCTCCAGCATAGAAAAGAGATGAGTTTGAAAGTAAAAAGCATGCAGAAAAAAAATACACCTTTTCTTTCTGACACACTGCCTAGAGCCCCATGTGCCACAGGGCATCTGCAAGTGTTTCATTCCCCAAACTGAGACTGTCCCTACTACTTAAAAGGGTCTGTTTACCCTGACCAGCTCCAAAGAGGGGATGCGTTATGACAAAGGCCCCGAACCTTTTGATAGCTGCAAAATGCACTGAGAGCGAGTGGTCTGCAGGTGATAAATGGAGCTACTTCATGCAGTGCCTTCTGTGGGTCTGTGTGCAGCCTGTGGCTTGCGTGGCTTTGGGTTGTAACCAGCAGGGTCTCAAATTGCTGCTAAATGATAGCAGAGCAGGAGCAGGAGGAGAAGCTGACACTGGGGCTGCGCTGGCGAAGGCTGGCACTGGGGAAAAGTGCCCTGCCGGGGCTGCCGGTTGCCAAATCCATCCGGAGGCAGCCGGGAGAAGGAGCTCAAAGGTGCCCGTGTGTTCGGAGGGAGGCTGGAGCCCCAGGGCATGGCTTCCCACCTGCCACAGCAGCAATGCAAGCAACATCTGCCCCAGGAAAAACACATCTGGCTCTCAGGAATGCCCCGCAGATCTGAGCCCCTTTCCCAGGTGGGCAATGCCAAAGCCTCCTCTCAGGTCCAACCCAGAGCCGATTCTGGCAGCTCCAGGCTCTGCTTTGTTTCAGCTTTTTCTTCCGACAGGCAAATTGCCTAAATTAACATGGAGACTGTAGATACAATGTGATTGTGTGAATGCGGAGAGGAGGAGAGGAGGAGGAAATGTGATATTTCACATTTCCTGTGAAATATCTCAGAAGGTAATTTGCTCCAAGGGCTACCCCCCATGAGCAGCTGGTTGGCGAACAAATAATTTCCAGAGAACTGCACAAACTGAACCCTGACTGCACCGAAAAGACTAACAGGACCGGGCAGCAATATCTTGGCAATTACTAATTAAGCCACAGAAGCTCACGACAGTCAGAGATGGAGCTACTAAAAACCTGGCTGAAATATTCACAGGCGAGGTGCTAGGGAAGGTTTCCCTCCATGGCTCTGCAAAGCATTTGAGGAAAAGATCACAAAACAATGCAGCAACCTAATAAAAAACCTAATAAAAACCTGCATTAAAAGGAAATAGTGGCAGTCACCAACCTGTGCCCCAGGCTTACTGCTCTTTTTTTGCCTCTTTCTGCATTCCCTCGGAGCACATTTCATGCTACCCATGGCTCTGCTGAAGGCAGAGGGGTGGTTTGGGCATTCTGCTGCAGCCAGGCATTTCTTAGGGGAGGCAAAATAATAGGTTGGCTTTTTTTTGTTGGTTTTTGCTTTTTTTTTTTTTTGTTTTTTTTTTTTTTTTTTTTTGTTTTTTTTTTTTTTTTTTTTTGTTTTTTTTTTTTTTTTTTTTTGTTTTTTTTTTTTTTTTTTTTTGTTTTGTTTTGCAAAGTCAGGAACCCCATCTTAGCGCTTCAGCCCGTTGTTATGGTTTGTGTTATTCTTGGCACGCTGACCAGAGTGTGCTCAGTATGAATAGCAGAGAGCTGAAAAGTAAATACTGTGTCCTCCAGGAGCCACAGAGAGGGGAGGATGGTTATATTGCTTAATGGAGCACCCCCAGCGCCTGTTTGGGTTAGGCTTACAGTAATTGCTCCCTAGGTGAGTTTGTACCAACAATTGATTGTTTCAAATGGGAAAGAAGTACAAATGAGTAAGAGAATAAACACTGACAGTGTTACGAAACACAGGAGAGGAGAGCGAAAAATCCCATGCAGCTCAAGCGCGGGGCTGAAAGCAAAGCTGGCCAGAAAATAGGGGATACTGTTTGTTTTATGTGTGATTTCTCATGAATGCTGAATGATACAAGGAAAGAAATTGAATTCTCTCCTTCAGATCAAGCTACAGAACTACTTTCCACAGACTGATCATCTACAGAGTTCAAGGAGACCCCTCTGCTCTCCCACCTCCTCCACCCTGGAAAAGCGTGGGGCTCTCCGCATGAGCAGCACTTTGCTGTGAGCACGTGGGTGAGAAGACACGGAGCAGGAAGCCCATGGGCGTGATGGAGGAGCTCTGGGCTGAGGAACCTTGGTGTAAAACCACTGTCCCCTTTCCCCCTGGCTGGGGCCGCTGCAGTCCTCCCATGGGGTGCAATGTCCCTTGCAGCCAGCCCACACTGGTGGGGCCAGTCCCCTGCTTCTCACAGCTCTGTCCCCAATCACTGTACGTCACAGCAGCGTGTCCCCCATGTGCCCCTTGCCCAGGGCTGCCTTTCACCCACCACATCTC
The DNA here is from genome assembly GCA_008711295.1 of Anarhynchus alexandrinus. NCBI lineage: Eukaryota > Metazoa > Chordata > Aves > Charadriiformes > Charadriidae > Anarhynchus > Anarhynchus alexandrinus. Next base: position 543,433 of record VUYV01000398.1, read on the forward strand.
CAGAGGGACCCCAACCAACCTCCATCCAGGCTCCAGAGTCTGCAGAACCTCTGCTAGGCAGGGGACCAGCGCTGGCCCAAGGACACAGCATCAGCCCGCAGGGACCAGGAGCTGCCCATCAGCCCCAGAGCTGCGGCCGCAGGGTCACTGCAGCACACCCCCAGTGCCCAGCGGCAAACTGGTGCTGCTTAATGCTTCCTGAGCATCTTCTACCGTGCTTGTGCTAGCGGTTGCTAGTGCTGGTTGCGATGGCCCCAGGCCAGTGTCATGGGGACCAGGAAGGGATGCTCAGGTTTGGCCTAGGATGCAGGAGGGGATGCTCAGGTTTGACCTTGTGTGCCTGGAGCCGCATCTGCCAGAGGCTGGGCTGTGCAGCAGGAGGGTGTTGGAGGCCAAGGGATGGAAAGTCCCTATTCTTCCAGGAATGATCACCGAAGGAAGGGCATGGGATGGCCTGGCAGCTGCCAGCAGGCTGGGCACCGAGTGCAGGAACTGGCTGTGGGGTGCTGCCACCCCGGCCAAGCACAGCAAGCTCTGCCCCAGCCCCAAAGCAGACCCGGTGGCAGCACCTTTCAGAAAGGCTGAGCTGGCAGCCCCCCGCTGGCCGGCCCCAGGCTGCTGCTGCGGCTTCTGCAGCTGAGCTCATTAGTGCCTGCAATCAGGAGGGCATGAAGAGGAGATAATTACACAGGCAGCACGGCCCCGGCTGCGTGCAGGGTCTATATATAGCACCGTGTGGGTCCATGCTGCCTGCGGTGCTTAGTCACAGCCCCAGGGAACGTGTGGGTCAGGGGGTGCAGGCACTGCTGCACTGGGAGCTGTGCCGCTGCCGTCTGCGGTGCCTGGGGAAAAACCACCCTGAGCTGAATTAAATGTTTCACTTACTACGTTTTTCCCAGCTGAAAAAATGCAGTGAGTTTCCCAGTGGACTGCCATTTTGCACAGAAAAAAAACTGGGAACATTTTTTTTTTTTACAAAATACCCAAGCAAAAGTTTTCAGCCTGGGGCCAGGGTGACCGCATGAAGGGGTACCCCCTCCCCTCGCAGCCCCCAGGACCCCACAGAGAGGGAAAGGGGCTCCCAACCCTGTGGAGAACATCCTCCAACTGCAGGTGGAGAGTGCCCAGCACCTGGCTCAGCTCTGGGGGCGGCTGTGGGGCAGGGGGCACCCAGCCCCACACAGCACTGGCTCCTGAGGCTGGTGTCACCCTGTGGCAGTGCCATCCCAAACCCATGATGGTGTTTTCAGGCCAGCCCCGACACCCAGAGCCACCCCGAGCTGCTCAGCCACAGGGAAAAGCCGTGTTTGCTCATTGCTGGCCACTCCCCAGGGCCAGTGACATGAGCTGCCTGGCCTGTATTTCCAGCATGGCCATTTCCAAACTGACGGCAAGGTCTTGCCCTGGCATGCAAGGCCCAGTGTGTCACTGGTGCCATTGGTGTGCCCTCGCCGGCAAGCACAGGGCTGAGTCCCCACAGCAGCATCCTGGGCACGGCAGGCGCTGTGCACATGGGGCATCCCCAAGAGCCACTCGGGGCAGTCGCAGGGACCTCAGGACACGCCAGGGTGGCTGCCAAGCTCCGATGCCAAGCGCTGATGCCAACCATGGGACCGTGACACTGTACCAGGAAGCCCTGCCCTCTCTCCATTTCGCCCAGCAAGCCCGGGAAAGCAGCCTGGCACTGCCAGGGCAGGGGGCAGGTGGGTGGCTGCCGGGGCTGCTCCCGGCCATGCAATGCAGGGACGTCCCCACCCAGCTCACACCTCACCGAGAGCGGGCACCGACCGAGCAAAGCCTCCCTTGGAGTCCCCGGGAGGACGTGTGCTCTCTGGGCGAGCTGCTGCAAACCCGCCTCGCTGCAAACCCCTTGTCCTTCAGGGTGCATCATCATGGTGCATCGCCCACCCCGAATCCTGCCCTGCTGCAGCCTCCAGTGCCCTGGCTCCTTGCCTCGCCTTGCACAGTGGGACCTGATCATGTCGTGTTTTGGTGAAAATGTGAGTCTAATACAGCGGGCTATTGCTTCTTTCACTCACCTTTAATCACTTCTTTGCTGTTCCTTCCCTGGAGATGTGAAAATACTTAAAGCTGAGCTTTTGTGCTATTTGGAAATGCATCGTTCAGCAAACCAAAGAGTGTAGGGTTAGGGCTGCAGCCCGCATGGCAGCCTGTGTTCCCCTTACATCAGTGAGAGGGAGGACAGCCTCTCCCTCAGTAAAGATAAACATTCATCTATTGGCACAGGGAAGGAGTCCAGGAAACTCCTGCCGCACACTGTGCGGGCTGTTATTAGGTTAAGCCATAATTAGGTCCCCATCCCTCTCTCTTGCACGTGCGCGCCACACAGATGCACACGCAGACACACACAGGCACATGCCAGCTCGGTGTAAAAAAAGGAGGGCTGAAATTGGGTTAATGCCCTTGTGCACCTCCCCTGACAGAGACCTTGGCAGGACCTTGCATGCACTGGCCAGGTCAGCTGAGACAGGATTTACTCAGGGAGAAGAGTGCTCATGCCTGAAGCCCGCTCATTCACATCATTCACAGCACAGCCAGCTCCTGTCTCCTTCCAAACCAGCCCCGGCTATGGTAATGATGATATTTTTTTAAAAAACAGTTTGTGTGCCAGCCCATTTATTTGCATCACTTGCTCGGGACAGACGTGGGATAATCACGGCGATAAGCTACGTGGGGCACCACATTGAACTGCCCAACAGATATACACCAACTACTTCTTAATCATGATAAGAAGAGCATGAAACCTCCTATCGCACAGGACTTCCGTTGTGCCGCAGAAAAAGAGCCAAGTGTGTCTTACATCTGCAGCTTTATTCTCATACAAAAGGTTAAAGGCAAAGCTAGAAAAATGAAGCTATTGGTACACGCTCACTGAATGCTTTTAAGACAAGACAGGGCAGTAAAGCTTTTATTGCTTAGAAGGATCAATGGTAGGCTTTAAAGTTCATCTAGCATTCAATTTTTGTTTGTAAGTAACCCAATTTAAAGCAGCATTTCAGTCTTTAAAACCCTCTCGCCTTTCTGGAATGCTTCAAAAGGAAGATGACCTGAGGATGGTGTCTGCTCTCCGGAATGACCAGACAGATGCTCTGCATGAGGTGCAGAAAGGGGCCACTGAGGAATGCCAAAACGAAACCCAGCTGCCCAGTTGTGGCCTCCTGCTGATCATCAGATAAGGCAAGGCTGCACAGCACCCACGGAGCAGCACCCTGCCATGTGCAAAAGCAGCAGTCACCTGGTGGCCTCTTGGCTGTCCCCGTGCCCTGGTGGCTGTCTCACAGATGGGCACCATGGACTTGCCCCAGGTAGAGCCAGGAGCTGGTGGCATGGTGACTGTGAATGTTCTGCTCCAACTACCAGACTGTGCTTCCTCCTGGAAGGGTGAGGCTACAGGCAGTGGGATACTGAACGCTCCTGGGATCCCTAGGGATCCCCCTGGGATGCAGTGGATCAGGGCTGGCCACCCTTCCGAAGGGACTGCTAGTGCAGCCACTATGGCTTTGCAGGGCTTGCTGCAGTCAGAGCTGCTCCCAGGGGTGGCAGGAGCCCTAGTCTTCAGGGATCGGGGTGTTGCAGTTCCCGTGGTAAATTTTGACCTCACCCTCGCACTGGAAGTACTGGTCAAACACGTCGCTGTATCCATGGTCCCTCCACCATGTGCAAAGCTGCCGGTTCCACGTGCAGTCGAGCACATGGAAGAGCTCTGGGTGCTCCATCCCTACCATGGTGAAGAAATCCTGGTCCCCGAGGTGGCCCTTGAAGTGGTACTTCTCTGTCAGCTTCTGTACCATGGTGGGCTCCAGCAGCTGGTTGTAGAGCTTGGACTGCCTCATGGCTTCAAGGTTCAGGAGAAGGATGCCACTGTTGAAGCCGGGCAGCCCGTCAGGAGGGGGGTCCCCCACTTTGGTTTGGGGGTTCTCGCGGCGATACTGCCAGAACGTGTGCCTGCAAAGAGAGGAAAAACAGGAAGAGGGGAGTGAGGGAGCACAGCCTGAAAAGCAGCCACCTCAAGTCTGGGCAGGTCTGGATCACGGCATGGGATCTACCATCCACCCAAGGGATCTCACAGTGCTTGTCTTCTGCTGGCTGGAGGCACCCAGCGTCCCAGAGCAGCCCAGTGCTTCACAGGCTGTGGCTCTCTCCATCCCCATGCACAGGATATAGTCCAGACCTCAAACCACTCTTCTTGCTCTCTCCTAAAGCCCCTTCTGTTTCTACCAGCATAGCTCTGGTGAGCCAAGAAGACACATGATTGCGTGACTGCTCACACGGCTGTGCGGGGAGACAAAACCACATCCCCAGTGCCTAGGGCAAACCATCAGAAACACCCCCACGCCAGGGAAATTTCCTGCAGTTAATGGGATCTCGGCAGCAGAGCTCGCAGCATCATTATTATTATTATTATTATTTGATTATGGGGAAGTTCCAGATCAAAGATGAGCCTCAGTTTGAGGCTGTCCAAAAAGAAGGCTCACAATAAATCTGAGTGGCAGAAATATTTCTTCAAAATAAAAATAAAAAGCAAAAACCAATGCCAACATCTCATTAGCTAAACAAGCACTGCCTTCAGCACTTGCAGCCCCAGGAAGGCTCAGCTCTGGCAGACTCGATCTTCCCAGCTAATTTCCAGCTGCCAGAGAGCAGCGCAAGTCTGGCAATACACAAAACTAACTCCAGTGGGTGATTCAAATAGGAAAAAATTTAGACTACCTAAGCAAGCAGCCCAAAAATGTCTTTGGCTCCTTTCTCAGCCCTGGGGCAGTGAGCACACCCCACCATACACACACCGGCTGCTCCCACATGCTGGAATTGAATTCATCCCATGCTATTACCCAAGCAGCTGGGGTTAAATCTGCCCCCAAAAATCGCCCCCATTCAGATGGAAAGTCTTCTGCCCTCAAGCAGCACCCTTTGCTGCAAAGCTAGGCAGCTTAGAGCTGGCCGGGCCTGGGGTTCGGAGGAGGGCAGGAGGGACCCGCAGCCCCCACCCCACCATCAGACAGCCCAGGGGTGCCAGCACTGCGCTCTCCTTCCAGCCTTAACTCTTAAGGTAAAACTACAGCATGGTTTTGGTTTTTTTTTTGCACCTTGCTTTCTTTGAAGATGTCTGGGAGAAATGCTGCTAGAAAGAATAACCCAAGCCTGCTGCTGGCTCCTCTCCGAATCCGTCAGACACCAACCACAGTCTCCATGCATCTCCAGGAAACAAGAATTTGCTGCTAGATGGCGTGCATTTAGCACCCAAAGCTTTAAAGTGGTCCCATGCTTGGAAGCTGAAGCTGGGCTAATTCGGATGTAAGAAGATGCAGGGACATTAGCCCCTGGGACAGCTCCACAGTAGTGGTGGGTACTCCCCATTGCAAACATTTAAATTGAATTTTTTCTTGTAAGAAGCTGTGTTCAGCTCCAACAGGCACTTGCTCAGCGAATCCTACAGCTTCTACAGAGATCAAACTATTAAATCCATCCTTCTGGCCTGTCCTCCAGATCCCCAGCACAGCACTGCGAGACAGGCCAAGGCAAGAGACAGGATTCAACAGCCACCAGCAGAATTATCCCAGCAGAAGATGTGGATCTATTAATGATGTCAACCGTGAGCACCTTTTTTATTTCCTGATCTGGAGAACCACAACCATCATGCAGCATCACTTCCTTAGACCTTTTCATTTAGATGCTTTAGATTCAAACCTCTGATTTTTCTCATCTCATTAAGGGTCTTTACACCGTTCCCTTTCACCTGATTCAGGACAGAAAGGGTTTTTCCAAGTGCCAGTTTTCCATGGAAGGAGGGCTCAGTTTTTGAGCAGCCATCTCCATGCCTCCTGGGGACTGGCTGCCTCATCGGAGCCCATGGGCAGCCATGCTCATTTCATCTAAAGGGCAGGGAAGGGATAAAAGGGCTCTGCCCATGCAAAGAGCAGTTATGTCTTGAGGACAGGCACCAGGCCACCGCAGATGACTCGTGGATGCTCATAAGAAAAGGAAGGCAAAGTGCTCTTCACGCAGCATTAGAGGGAAACTTGAGACAAGACCCAGCCTTGCACCGTTCAGCCTCCCAAGGTGCTCAGGTCCCAGGGTCTGAGCAGAGACCGGCTCAAGCCCATCTCTGGATATTCCGCTCCCTCTGCTTCTCCCTAGCAGTGTCGGAAAGCCATCCCCATGCCCAAAAAAAGATGCTGGAAGCTGGCAGGAGGGAGGCGGGGAGCAGTGCCAAGGAGGGAGGCACCTTTCCAGCTCCACAGCATGTTCTTACCTCCAAAAAACATACGCTGCCCAAGCTAATTACAGCCCCTACAAGCAGCTAGAATAGGAAAAATGCGAATGCCCAAGCCCTCAGCACTGCCCTGCCACAGCAGCCAGGCCGCAGAGGGGAGAAAGCACATCTGTGTCAAGTGACTCAATTTTTGAGCAATGCCGTTCCCCAGCGGATTACTTGGCAATGGCTGGTAACGAGAGGGGAGCAACGTGCCCTTTTCTGCAGGGATAGGAGACAGACCGACAAGCAGCAATTGTTCAGCCCTTCCTCCCAGTGCTGGCATGACGGGGCCATCCTCCCCCAGCCACGCGCGGGGACCACAAGGGAGTGGAGCTGGAGGGGGAGAGTGTGGGCCATCCCCAGGGAGCGATGCTAGGGCGAGAACCAGGACACGACAAGCTGTGGGCAGCTCTGCAGCGCCAACAGCTCGGGAACCTGCTCACAGCACTGCGCCGCAGCCTTTCCAGTGCTGGGCTCTGGCCAACCAAGGGAAAGGTATTCTGGCAGCATCTGTTTAGCCTGGATTTTGCTCAGCTTTTGTCCTTCTAACAGAGGCTTTCAGCTCACTCCTTCTGCAGGGGCCAGGACAGAGAAGAGCATGGTTGAAAGGCACCTCCACCCAGCTGGAAGAGGAAGGAGTGTCATGTACAAGAGCATAATTTTCTTTGGAGGACATGAAGCCGGGGAAGCACAGCAACCAGCCGAACAGCTAACCCAGCCTGTGCCCCACGCTGCTCTGTCCTGCCTGACATTGCCCCTTGGCACCTGGCTTAAATTTTGGCAAAACAGGGGGAAAATCACAAGGGCTTGACAAGTGTGCTGCCAGGATCCAGGGAGGGCCTGCGCTGCCAGGGGTGCAGTCCCCCCCTCCAAGACAAACACTCCATTAAGGAACTGAAACTCTGGTTGGATGCAATGCAAATGTCTCCCCGTCCCAAGCCCCTGGACCAGCTGGGATCTCCCTTGGGACAGGCGGTTCAGGCAAGGCAGCATGCTGCTGGCCGTGGCTCCAGGGTGCCCTCCTCCCTGCTCCCCAAAAGCCAGGGCAGGAAGGCATCCCAGCCACCACGGGATGCAACGGGGCAGGAAGTTGCTGGCTGGGAGGAGGGAAGGAGAAAGGAAGAGGAGGCATTTCGGGCTTTTGTTAACCGCCCTGGCCCCTCTAGACAGGAGGGGAAAGAGGTGACCCCGGGCCCCTGACCCCGTAGCAGGGTGTGGGGGAGCTGTACGGGGCCACTGCCGTGAGCGCCCGCCTGCAGCCCCGACAGGCTTCGCTTTGAGGAGCTGTTTATAAACAGAGCCGGCGTGTGCTAGGAAACATCTGGAGAAGAGCATTTCCAAGCATTCAAACGCCGGACCCAGGCAGCACAGATAAAAAAAAACCCTGCTTCCACCAGGACTTCCCTTGCTGGCCCAGCACAGGGCGCTCTGGCCGCACCTCCCCGCATCGCAGGCCGGTGGCCACGAGCCCCAGCTCTCAGAGCTGCCATTGCAGGCTTTAAAATGTCTCGCTGGGGATAGGTGGAGTGGTCCCTTCTCCCCCTGGCAGCTATCAGCTGTATTTTGCAGGTCCTTCTCCTGCTTACTTCAGGTCTGGTTATGGGACAACCTCATGGGATGAGCTAGAAACTGCTGGTAAAGCAGCGGGGTGCCTTTGCCGGCAGGAAAGGCACGGTGGAGGAGTTACTGCCAGCCGGGTGATCAGCAGCAAGCCTGAAGCACTGGCCCCACAGGCAGCAAACTGGGCTTGCATGGCTGTATCCACCTGAGATGTTCAAGAAGCTGCAATCCTGCCACACCAGCTGCGCTGTTGCCGCTGGCCTTGCTGATGAGGATGTGGATCCTTCCCATGCGGCTGCATCTCCAGAAACTCAGACAGCCCGTGGGATCCCCTCCAGGCACTGCAGCCCGGGAACTGAGGAGCCAGGTCAAAAAGAAGTGAGGTGAAATGAGATGCTGGGCCAGCCCCAGTGTGGCTACGGTCAGAGGATACTCCTGGAAGGCTGCGGGGTCTCCAAAAGCCACTGTGCATGTACACTGCACGAGCCTGAGCAGCATGGTACCTGGGGGGGAAGGATGCACAGCCTCTCCCTCACCAAAGGGGAAGTGAAACCAACAGCCATGGGATAAATCTGCATAAATAAGGGGCTTGCAAGATTCTGGATGCAATAAACATCCCTGGACCAGTAAATTCCTTGATGGAGCTCACTGGTTTGCTCCCACCTGTTGCCAGCGCCGGCAGTTTGGGCCAGCTGCCTGGGAGGGCAGGACAGGCAGCAGCGGCAGGCCAGCACCTTGAGGACATACTTTGAGCCTCTCCCCTGAGGGTCAGGGGCTGGGGGACCCCAAGCCCCATCCATCCCCAGCCAGCTGGGCGTGGGGCTCCTGGCACAGAAGGGAAGCACTGGCTGCCAGCCATCCCTCTCTACATCACTCCAACAGCAGCCCTGCCAGCCCAAACACCAACTAAAACAACAAGTGCACACTCTTGCTACCTCTAAATATGCTTTTCGGTTCCTGAGCCTGAAAACAGACGGCTGGCAGCGTTATCCCCAGCTGCAGCTGCTGGCAAACGCCGCTGTTCCTGTGCAATAAGCTACGAGGTGCGAGCACGCCGTGCTCCTCTGCTCCGTGCTGCTGCCAGCGCTCCCAAGGGGTGGGCAGGAGGACGTGGCACGTGGCTGCGGTCCCACTGAACAATCCCCAGCCGAGCTGCCCATCTGCCTGGTGTCCAGTACCTGTTGGGCCCTGGCGAGCCGGCTGAGGAGGTGGATGGGATGGGAGCCCCAGTGGCAAGTATGCAGCATCCTGATGGGGACGGCAGGGATGTGTTTGAAATGGAGGGGGAGAGAAGAAACAGATGGGGTAAATAATTGTAAAGGCTTCTGGGGACAACAGATACAGGCTTAAAAGCAACCTGGCTCCCATAGCAGCCTGGAGGACTCCCCAACAGCAGCTTCTGGCCCGCCCAGAGGAGAGGGTGTGGGTGGTGGGGAGGGAAGAGTGATGGCATAAAGATGACAGCATCATCTGTCCAGGGGATGACAAAGGCTTTCCCCCCTAATCCTCACCAAGAGGAGCACAGCCAAGAAACCTCCCTGCACCCTTCTCCTCCTCTTGGCTAAACCTCCCTGTGGCAGGCAGCTGCCAGCCCCTTACCACCACTGTGACCGAGATTAACCCTTGGGAAAAGGCCATCTCCTCTTCCTCCAGCTCCTCACCACCACCAGGCATCTCTGCAGTGAAGATGACCCCTTCCAAGTTTCTGCTGCAGCCGGAGGGAAGCAGCTGCCCCGTGGCTGCACCCAGAGCAGGATTCAACCTAGGCTCTCCCTTCCCACCCTGGCACTGCCGGACCTTGGCCAGGTGAGCTCAGCGCCGCTGCAGACGGATGCTTTGCAACAAAGCGGCCCTTGTTGCTAATTGCTTATTTCCCATGTGCAAACGCTAAACACCTTAAGGAGCCAGGGCGGCAGGTTCAGTACCAGCCTGGCCCAGAGCACCTTAGTGAGGCTGAGCAGCTTGTGTAACCCAGGAAATTCCAGCTCTGCGCTTCTCGGGGGCACCATGCACCCGACGATGTGCAGTGGCATCACCAAAACAGTGGTACCCCCCGGCTCTTCAGGAGAAAATGTCACCTTGGGACAAAGCAACCCCAATTCCCAGCCTGGGACAAAGGGCAGGATGTGTTGGTGTGCACACCGGGATCGCGTTACCCTCCTCTGATGAGTTCAGGGTGAGGGTCCAGCTCAGGTAGAACCTCCAGCCCTCCCCTGGAAAATGCTGACAGACCAACAGACCAAGCTCTTCAATGAAGACATCAGTAACTCCTTAATAAACTTCTCACGTAATGCACAAATTATGTCTGTACAGTGCTGTCTCTACTACAGCTCATTCTGCATGCCAATTCTACATGCTTTTAAAAGCCTGTATTTGGAGCACCAAATTGATTCTCGATGATTACACTTCTGCGTGGACTTAGCAGTCTAAAAATGGGCACACTTAAACAGATGATTAGTAGCAACTTGCAAACACAGCTCACAAGCGAAACCTTTCCTTGGGACACGTTTTTTTAAGGCTGGCCCCACTCACCATGTAAAATTTTTGCACCCCATGCCAGTGCCGAAATCACACTCCATATAGAGGTGGAACCATAAATCCCTGTCTGGGTTGCATCAGTTTCCTTCCCTCTATAGATCAAACGCCCGTGGCACGAGCAGCAGCACAGAGCGATCGGCTGTGTGCATCAGAGCATCCACTCATTCAGTGCCAGGGAAGGACGGGGAGCAGCCCGTTCATGGGGACACTCTAAAACACCACAGGCCTAATTATTGCCAAAATGGCAGATTTCGGTAACAACTGTGAATGGTCTTTGCTCCAGCAGTGCTCTCCTGCCTGGCTCAGAGGCATGGGCAGCCTGCCCCCAGCCTCCCTTGCCTGCTGACGGGGCTCTCAGGAACTGGGGAGATGCTCTCTCTTCACAGATGCTCACCTGCTGCTCTGGGGAGGAGAAATAAAAAGCCTCCATCCCTGTTCAGGAGTTCCGGCTGTGGGATGCTGTGCTGCTATGGGGGAGTCCTGGCATGGAGGGAACTGCCACGGGGCTTCAGAGAGCAGAAGGGCATTGCAGGAACGTCCACAGGATTGCTGGAAGCTTCCCCATGTGGCCCCAGCACAGCATCGCTCCAGAAAACATCCCAGCTATGCAGCAAAACCTCTCAATTTCCCGCTGTTTGTTTGTTTGTTCCTCCATCAAAGGGCTTCAGCTCTTGCAAGCTCCTTCTTCACCAAGTGCTGGTGAGGAAGCCCTTGGCTGACCGGACCCAGCTGCCCTCCAGCTGCCAGAGTGGCCCCATCCGCTCCTCCTGGCCCACCTCTGGATGCTCAGCCCCAGCAGCCACTTCCCAGAGCAAACAGGTTCAATAGCCAAGCTGGGCTGGTTTGAGACCTCTGCTAGTGTCTACAGCCCAGATTCCCCTCCCTACCACCCTGTAAAACCTTCACTGGTGTGCAAGGAGTCACGAATACCTGCGCCGCACAGGCCAGCTTGAGCCTTGCCACTGGCCACGAACAGCATTTTTCTTAGCAGCCCCAAACCAAGCTGTGACCTCCCAAAAAGCATCATTGCCCAGCATGGACCTGCCCTTTCTTCAGTTCATGCCTCTCCCATGACAAAAAAGGAACCACTGAAGATGACAGCAGTTGTGCAAATACCCAGCTGGATTTAACAACATGCTCATGATGTTTAGCGTGCAGGGGCTGATGATCTACCAGCGCAGCCAGGTACCAGCAACCCCAAGATGCCACCAGTGTGACACCTACCTCTACACACCAAAACCAAGACACTCAGGAGCTGAAATTGAGAAGTTCAGGACTTGAAGACAAGTGCAGGTATGGTAACCGATACATGCTCACCTGATGAACCCTGGACTTGTGTGCTATGGCAAACAAAATAAGACCTGTAGCAAAGTCACGGCAAACTTCTCAGGCAGCCCTTGCAAATGAGAACCACCACCCATGTGTGCTCTTTGCAGACAGCAAAGTCCTTGGAGGGAAAGCCTGAACCCGTGCTTGGAGAGTCCTGACTGCCTTAGCCAAACACACACAGTGTCTTGGTTGTTGGAAAAAATCATGTTTGTAATGCCCAATATCTCAAAGGGGACAGTTAATAGTACTAATATTATTAACAGTATTTGTGCTAACTGATGCACAGTTGTGGTTGCCAGATCTCGTCCAATTTATTCATTGTTTTTAAATGACGTTTCAAGTTTGCTTGGTAATGGGAGTAAGTGCAACGGGTCCTACATAATAATGACGCGCACAGATGTAAACAACAAAACCCTCTACCTTTATCAGAAAGTAATGCTGAATTCCTGAAATCAATTCTGCTGCCAGTTCCTCGCAGGTTCTGCTTGTTCTGTAATTTTGACTGCTTCTGGGCAGCCATTGCCAAAGAATTCCTAGAACCGTTCCCTCCCGTGCATCAAGCAGCAGCACTTGCTACAAATCAAATCAAAGCCTCAAAATGGTTTAAAATCCAAAGCGTGCAGGGTCCGGCTTGCAGGGCTGTGGGCAGGCAGCAGTGGCATCACCATGCCTGGCGGGACACAGGCAAGGCACATTCTCCTGCCTTCGCTGACTGAGGGGCTTGGGAAACACAGAGCCCGTCGCAGGCAGCTCCCTGCTCCCCCCAGGCAAAAACACTTGGAAAAGAGCAAAGTCTCCAAATCAGGGCAACCTGCCTGCATGAGGAGCCCACCAACCCAGGCGAACTCAGGCAGGAGGACCTGCCTGTTGGAGATGGTTGTCTCCAGCTCTGGAAAGCTCCATCCCAGGCAACAGCCTACCTGCACTGCTGTGTCTCACAACCACCACCACTGCCTCAGCTGATATGCAAGGAATCCAGCTGCTCCTCCTTGCTCGCAGCTGTCAGCAGTACTTTGGGGTTTTTTTTAGATCCCAAGAGAAGGTACAGGACGTACTGTCTCAGCCCAAATGCACCGACAGCCCACCCTGGCTGCGGATTCAGCATTAGCCTCCTCACAGCCCAGGATAACTCCATTCCTCTTCCAAACATCTGACAAACTGACTTAGCACCGCTGATGCGGAGTTCCTAGCAAACATCGAGCACTGCAAGTGCCGTGCCTACAGGTCTGGAGATTGCACAGGCACGCTTCCACTCATTAATGAGCTTCTCAGGGTTATTTCACCAGCTCTTAAACAAACAAAACCCATGCAGCACATACCACACCTACAGCAGCTCCCACACCATCACAAACAGAAACAAAGCTTTTGCTTTCCACAAAATAATGTCCTGTTCGAGCTCTCCCTTGGTTTTAGGCAGAAACAAAGGCAAGCGGCCTTGCAGCCATACAAGGACTCAAGTGTCAGTCCTTTGTAGTCTGTAGCTGTCCCTTTGATGTAGATATTCCTTCCTGCAGGACAAGCTTTTATAATTTCCAGCACTATGGATTCCTAAGACACCTTCAGCTTTAGCAGTGAAGATCTCACCCAATGGCAGGAACGGAGGCAGCAGCCGCCCCTCCAGCCCCAGCTACGTGCACTCTTAGACCTGAGAAGGTCTGGGACCTCTCCTGAGGTCCACCATCACAGGCAGCTAGCAGTCACCTTGCTCCCAGCTGGAGCAAGGGGGTAAAGGCACCTGCTTGAGGTCCTGTGGGTTAGGTCCTCCCCAACGAGACCTCCGAGGCGAGCAATGCGGGGGGCAGCACTGAGGGCTCCAGGCAGTGCCAGCACTGGAGGGCACCCAGAACCCACCGTCATGTGGCAGTGCCAGCAACAGCACCGGCACCAAGTAGGAAGCAAAGAGGCAGGGATGGCCATGGAGATGGCAGCTGGGAACACGGTGTGGCATACCAGTTCAGGGTCAGCCCGAGGCTGCCGAGAGCAGCTGTGCAATCAATACGGCCGTCCTGCTTCCTCTCGCATGCCACCAGCGTGACCGGACAGATCTATAACCAGGAAACTTGGTAAGAATAAGGTTTAAGCTCTGCCTTCTGTAATCAGACAGTTTTCAGGACATTTTTGGGAGTGCCGCAGTGTTCCCTGCTCCATTCATCTCAGCTGCAAGGCTGCTTTGAAATGGGGAGGCTTTTCCCTTCAGCAGCCGGCAGTGCTGAGCCGAGCCAGGCTGGCACAGAGACCCCCAGTGAGGTCCAGGCTGCAGCAGCATCCTCGTGCAGATGCCCTCACTGTGCCCTGGTGGAGACCTCTGCTGTGCCTCTACGCAGCCTCTGCTGCTCATGCCCGGTCAGGAGGCTGACCCACAGCAAGCCATGCTTCTCTTCCCCATCACTCAGACCCACTGCACCAGGACCATGGCTACACCACTCTCCAGGCCAGGCACGCACCCCATACATGCCCTGGGGACGGTGACTTTGCCTGCCAGCCTGGTAGCTGGCTTTCAATGCTTGCTCGCGTGTTTCTTTGCAGGGCTGAGAACACAGGAGGGCCTGGACTTCTCAGTTTGGCCAGGATCTGGCATGGAAGGCCCAGTGCAACATAAATATTTCTACAGAGCATCATTGCCCGCCCTCTGTAGCCTGGTGAACAGGACGCTGCCAGCACGCCTGGGTAGCTGAAATGCTGCAGGGAACAATAGGATTTTTAATTAAGGTTATAACTCTGAAGAAGCACTCCTTGCATGGAAAGCCTTTTGAACGACACAAACTTCAGATGCAGATTTTAATCTTCCCATCAAAATCATTCTCGCTGAAGCAGGAGCCTCTGGTCTTGGCCATGGTACGGATGTTGTGCAGGCAGACACATGAGCAGGCATATGTCACTGCTGGGAAAAGGCTCTGCCTGCAGGCCAGCCTGCAAACGTCAACCTGGCAGGAGCGCTGCCATGGAAAGTCCACAAGAATCTATGAGCCTAGTGCATAGTACCACTGTCCCCAGCAACGCTGGCAGTGGGGGCAGCCTCTTGTGGGACGAAGCTCTGCCTGTGACCCCATCCACAGAGGTGTTGACTGTACCCAGTGTCACACATCAGGTCCAAAAGCCGCAGGAAGGACAACACGCCTGACCCATGGACAGAATGCCGCCTCCCCCACTGCGGCTGGAGAGAAGCAAACCTGATGCTGATGGTCTTGGACCTCAGACCAACTCTTGCACCCAGCTGTGGGCTCCTGCAACCTCCCCCTCCGCACCCAGGATCCCCTACCAGACACCACCCTGCGAGGCACTGCGGGGAGGTGGATCTGCAGGGAGATCCATGTACAGCTTCAGCAGGAGCTACCACTTTTCACAGGCCACTCCAACCCACCCTGAGCCACCCCAAAGGACAGGCCAGACCCTGGCTACACAACAGTTAAACCCCAGCGTTTGCCTTGCAAGAGGGCCAGGAGATCCTGTTGCTCAGAGAAATGCATTTGTCCAAGACAAACAGCAGCCGGGCATTGTTTCAGCATGAGTCAAACAAGTGGAAACGCTCCCGTGCCATCCTGTTTTGCTGTCTGGAGGTTTCCCCCTACCTTCAGGATGTGCAAGCAGGCTTCGGGACGTTTCCTATTTGCTGTTCTCTTACTCCTCCGTTTCCCGCGAGCCCCTGTGCAGCCTACAGCCGGACAGCCAATGGGCAGCTGTTGGGAACAGCACTGCCTCACAGAAAATGGTGCATCATCTACAAAATACACTGGTCTGCACCCATTTACCTCCTCTGACGGGCGAAGTAGGTAACAAGGATCCAACACAGCCAAGTGGATTGACCTCCATCCATCCTCCCCATTGCTGTGGAGATGGGAAGATGGCACCCAGACCTTTCCCAGCCAGACCAGCCTACCCTGCACTGAGGGTGCCAGTCCACAGCTCCGTAAGCAAGCTCAGGAAAGCTCTGCTGACTCTCCCCAGGCTCTATGACATTTTGCCCCATGCTGGCTACTCTGCTTTTAAGGCCTCAGTGTTGAACGTGTGCTGGCACAGCCGTGGTTCATATGCACAACTGCTAGCACAGGTGCACACACACTGCTGCAGAGCCACAGCCACAGTGCACAGCCCCAGGCACCGCGTCCTGATTGGAAAACACCTCCTGGTCTGCTGTGGGAACAGGTACCAGGACGCTAGCACCTCCTTTGGCTGCAACTCCAACCACATCACCTTGCTGCTTTTGCTGGGAATGCTTTGAGTACAAAGGAGCAATGCCGGGATAAATCACCCTGGGCAGTGCTGGTGTGGTAGAGAGCTGCGTGAAGTGGGGAGGAAAACATGAGTGGCAATGGAGAGACCCCACCATCAGCCTGTAACCCTCCTCCACCCCCACAATCAGTCTCCCAACTGATGCTTCAAGCCTGCACATGTGTCAAGTCACACAGCTGGAGCTGGCACCTCTTATTTCACACCTAGAACGCATTTTTATCTTGCTAGAAGTATAAAAATAGCAAAGATTTTTTTTTTTTTTTTAAAAAAAAAAAAAAATTTTGGTTTTTTTTATAAAAAAAACCAAAATTTTTTTTTTTTTTTTAACAAAGACACTCAGGCTTCATCGACTCGTGTTTTTGCCTGGAAACCCTTTTCGCAGCGAGGTGTGAGCCCCGCAGGGCGGAGGGCTCGGCGGGAGGGCAGGCTGGCGTTTGCACAGCTCGCCCCGCACCAGGTGATCTGGCGACAAAAAGGATCAGGAACTTGTTTTCACATGAAGATCAAAACAGCACAAGAGGAAAAGCACAACATAGCCCAAAGTGACCCAGAACGTCAGAACTATAACAACAGAAAGTTCAGCCCAAAAATGTAGCCTGCGAGGGCTGTTACTGCTTGGCTTGTTTGTCCCCACCATGGGCAGCAGGAGGGGGGAGAGCACGGCTGGCTCAGGTCAGATATTCAGTGCTCAGCCCTGCGGTCCCATGCCTTGTCCCCTGCCGTGCCAGAGATCTCTCCCTCCAGTGGAGCACCCTGAAACTTAACTCGGTCCCCTCCAGGCATGCCTAGTCCCACAAACCACATCCAGGCAACGGAACACCATCCCCGCTCCCTAGCTATGTGTGCAAATAATGCAAAACGAATCCCTGCAGAGACAGAAACATGGAGCGATTCCACCGTGGACTAATTGCAGGCAAACAGACACTTAATTTATCCCATTACAGGCTGCACCACTAACAAACGGGATCTGCCCTGCTGGGCAGCGCTGACTGAGGCTGACAGTCTGACACAGCCCCGCGACCACAATCGGCTGTTGCTGCTCCCTCCATCCCACTTTAAGCTCTAACAATTGGATATGTTCACGGGGGCTGGATTTACCATTCTGGACACTAAAATCCTACCAGGACACCCAAAGTGGATACAGGAGCCCTCCACGCTCCAAGCGGCATGCCACCTGATGGAGATGAGACCTCAGCATTCGCGTTCCTCTGATCCTAGCTCTCCCTGCTAAAGTCACAAAGCTGGGAGGGAAGGTGACACTTCTGCCATAGGCACAGAGATGTCTTTTTCCACCTTGTGAACAGTGCTGATTTCTGCAGTTTGAGCAACCAGAAATGCTCTCATGAGCATGTTCTCAGCTGGCTTGGGCTTCTAGAAAACAATCAGTGGTGATTAATCTCCTGCTGGTGAACTTCTCTCTGTCTCCACCCTCATCCAATCCAGATGCACATGCAGCAGGAACGGCTGCTCCAGATCTTTGCAGCTCAGCCTTTGCCCAAGAGTGCTGCTGGACATGTCTTAGGAGGTTCAGTTATTGATCTCACTAGTAAGGCTTCCAGTAGGGAAAGAAAAGACATACAGAGCTCTTAAGCTTTTTTATCTATCTCCAAGAACATTTACATTAAGATTAGCAAATCTAGCCAAGCCATCTCAGACGCTCAAACTCTGCTCATCTGAGACACCGTTAAGGCATCCTGAGTTGATGATCTGATTCACCCTGGATTAAAACAAAACCAGAGGTTCATCCTTGGAACAATGCAGGCTGAACTATAATAATTTCTTTAAGCACCAGCCTGGAAATACCTGTGTCCCTCAAGCCCACCAGTGGCCCATGAGCAGGAAGAGCTGGGCCACCCCTCAGTGTGCAGCTCCCACCGCTAGCTACCACCACAGTCGGCACCAGCTGGTGGACCAAGGGTCTGAAGAGCAAGTGACCATGGGGCTATCCTGATGTTTGCAAGCCTAGGTCACCAACAGAGTTGCCCACTCAGTCTTCCCTGGGCGAATGTTTATTCAGCAGAAGGTGCATGGACACTCCAGGGACCCAGAACCTCACTACTGCCCAAACTCAACCCCTACTCTCTGCACTATTCACAGCCAAAACCTCTAAGCCCCTCACATACAAACTGATGCTCCACAATGCAATCACAGCATGGCTGGGCAAATACACCTCTAGCAAATATGCTATAATCTAGGTATGGATTTTGGCACCGATGACCAGGAACTTGGCTCTGGAAGCCTTGTGATGGTGCGTAAGAACGAGGAAACCACAGTGACACTGTATGCTTTGTTCATACCAACCTACAAGTTTCAGATTAAGTCCCCGTGCAGGGATTAAAGCAGGAAGACTGCTTCCCCCTTGATTTTCTTCCAAAGAGCAACCTGAGTGGAAGAGAATTCACGCCAGCCACCTGCTGCCCACCCCCTGCTCCCCATGGGGAGGGGGCTGTACCTGTACACTGGCTGCATTTCCCTGGCAATCCCAATGACTGCTCCCTCTGGGAAGTTGTCAAACTCATCAAACAGGTCTCGGATGTTGGTCTTGTACTTCAGGTCCAAGTCTACCTGGATGATCTGTGTTATTTCTGAAAGCACAAAGAGGTAAAAGTCAGATATATAAGACAAAATTGTAACCAGTGATTACCAAAGACTACTTGACGAATTACACCCAACAAGGATTTGGTGCAATCAGCCCAGTGGGCAAGACTCAGCCAATTGAGGGCAAACACAATCCAGCTGCAACCTCTACATAAAGCTACCAACCTTCAAACATTATGGCGGCATTTACCACTGCTTATTTCAGACACGATTTACTTCAGAAACCATTTATGGTGACCTCCTGCTTCTATCCACTCCCTCCTTCCTTCCAAAAGACTGGTTTTCCATACGACCGACAAAAGCAAGAGGTAGCTTCCACCCAGCCTCTCCCTTTCTGGAAGTGCTTCTGGCAGGAGCAGCCACACAAAACTCCATGTTCACCTTCTGCTACCTACTTCTGGGAAAAGCTACCAACTCCATGGGCATTCCCCAGCTCCAGCCCACAGAGCATCCACCCCTGCCTTGACATATCAGAGCAATTCCCATCACGGACAACATCAATAATTCAGTCAGCCACCTGACACCCTCAGTAACACCTGCACGAGCTCTTTAGCTGCCAGCAGCCTGACAGGGGCTTCCCCAAGGGCAGAGATGACAGACCCCTGCCTGCACAGAACTGCTGGTGGTCTGCGGCAGCTTGGAAAACTTTATTATTGTCGGTGGTACCCTGTCAGAGACAAAGAGGGTTGTGCAGACATGCGAGCATCTTCCACTTGCAGTAGGAAAGTCAAGAGTGAGGAGAGGCTGGAGGACATTATTATCAAGGCCAGACCTGAGCTCGTTAACAAGGTCAGGCCCCTGCCTGAATTCATCATAGCCTCCCCTGCAGCACACAAGACCAATTGATGGCAATGTTGCTTGGGAGAAGGTGCAGATGTGCCTTGTCAAGACTGCTTTTCCCAGATGGATCTGCGGATGTTGTATGGATTGCAGCAGGCCAAGCGGAATGCAGCAAACGCTATGAGAGATTGGACCATCGGATGGGTTCCCCCAGCCCCATGCACAGCCATGGTCATCTTCTGGCCAGCCTAGTTCAGCCCTACTTGGGGACTGCAAGCAGAGTGGAGCCACCACTATTTATATGTGTAATAAAAGCCAAGAGCAAATTGGCCAGGTTGCTTAGCACTCGGTACTAACTGGATTATAAAGTCGACCTGCTTGGGCCCCACTCACCGTGTGCAGGTGCTGTTACAGCTTCGGGCAGGCTAGATGTGTGTGTCACCACTGCCTTCACGGCAATCGGCAAACAAGGCCCTCAGCCTTCCTCCTGCCCAGCACTTGCAGGCAGGAGGATGAGCCCAGCCTGCCCCCACCCTTTGTGGCTAAAGGCAGGGTTTCCCATCAGGCTGGCGTTTCTGCGGCGCTGCTCACGCTCCAGCCTTCACACCACCATGGTTCCTCACCCCCTCGCCCCGCCATGCTCGGGACAGGCTGTTGGCTATCCCTGCTCTGCTGAGAGCAGGAGGTAATCGCTCCGTTTTCAGCCCCCAAAGCCATCATTGGGACTAGAGACCCAGGGAGGCTGAGAGCAGCCAGACACGGGCAGCTATCCTCCAGCACAGGAATGTAGCTTTGCCATTTCAAATGCATTCATCACTTGGTGTTTGTGTATCAAGCAGACACTGGGCTGTACAGCGGCTCTGAATTTTTTGCAGATCCTGCACTAATCCGGGGCTCTTGGCCACTGGTTTTATCTACCACGCTGTCCTCATTTAAGAAGGAAAAAGCCCTGTGAGGTTAAGCAAGAAATATACTGCTTACTCTGCGAAGCATCCAAGCAGAAATATAAATCAAGGAGAAATAGTATCTAAGCTACAACCTGGGCTGTATCTCAATGTGTTTTTTTAATGTCCATCACTCTCTATTTGCTAAAGGGAAAGGCCACACTCCCTTCAGCCGGCAGTACGGCAATCCCCAGGCCTACCTAGTATTTACCACCACCATAATCTTCTGTTTGCAAAGATTTAAAACTCAGGCATAGAAATTCACTACAGGCTAAAGCAGGTCTTGACCTGAAAGCAATTTCCCTCAGCCTTCCTAACTGCCTCAGAAATCACTAGTGCAACTCAAGCAGATGAATAGGCAGAGCAGAGGATTTCTGCAATGGGGAAGGAGATGTGTAACTCAAAGACCCCAAGCCTCCCCAGTGGTCCATACTGCAGCGGTGTAAAACCCCAAATCCTTAATGCTACTCCACTTGAGAATATCCAGACTGGTCACAAAACTCCAAGGTGAGGAGGCCCAGATCCAGGGCAAGGAGACCCCGGACCTACAGCAGAAGCTCAGCCCAAGAGAAATGGAGGGGGGAGCCTGAGCCCCCCGAGGCACTGCTAAGGACGGGGAGAGGGGATGGGGTTCCCAGGGGATCCCAGCACAGCTCACCCCAATGCACAGCTGCCTTCTGATGCCTCATCAGGTTTCAATTAAATCAACCACAAGGCACGTCATCCAATTGTTCTCTAAAATTACAGATAAGCATTAACTGCAATTAATCACAGCAGAGAACGAAAGCTGAGCTTGGGGGAAGCTCTAATCCCAAGCCCTGCCTGCCCCAGCACCAGCACCCTGCATGGGTCCCATGCTGTGCTGGGGAGCCCCCCAGGAAAAACTCACTAACAAAGTAGACCCAGAGAGCACAAAGCACTTTTCCTTTTCCTTTTTTTTTCTTTTAAAGCAAGCATGAACTGCAACACTGAGACAAAAATGAGCACGGGTGACATTAAGTGCCACTTTGCCAGATGCAGCTTGCACGGATAGATGAATGGCCAAGAGACGATTTCTCTGCCTAGGACTGGCAAGGGGCCAGGCAGTAACATTTATGATGTATCATGCTCTTTTGCCCTTTTACCAAGTGCTTTGTCCTGGCTGCCAGGACAAAGGGGTGGAGAAATCGCATGCTGTCTTAGGCACAAACTGCTTGGAGGGGCCCAGCTGGAAATATGGGAAAAGGCTGAAAGTATTTTGCTCAGCAAGTGAGTTTTCCAACTTTGCCATACAGTATATACCCTCTGCTTCGTTCAACTCCAGCTATTCCAGCCATGTGTGTAAAGGGGAGCTACGCCACTCAAAGCGGAGATGAACTCCATTAGCAGTGACAGCTTTACAGCCCAGGCTGGCCCTATTTAACACTCGTAATGTTTTACTGCAGCCTCGTATCAGCAGCTGCAGCAGGCTGCTCTCTGGGCTCGGCTCAAACCCTCCCTCCAGACACGTCCAGAGGAGAAAGACCAGCTTAAGGGATGTGTGATCCCGCAGCAGTGTCTGGGGTGCTGGAAACAGGAGAGAAAGCCAGCACCCGTGCCCAAACTGCCTTGCACCAGGGCTCAGCTGCTGAAAAGAGAGAGAATCAAGGTCATCTCAGAGCAGGACTCCAGAGAGATGCTGGTGCAGATCCCCTCTTGTGCAGTTGCTCCCTCCTTCCCCCAGGAGCCTCAGCCCAGCAAGGAGGCACAGGCAGGCAGAGGTCACTTCCCTGTGCCCTGCTGCCCTGGCATGTGGGCAGGTACCCCGGGTGCATGCCAAGGGCCCCAGCGGGTTGTCTGGATGCTCTGAGCAGTGCCCAGAAGCCCCTCTGGCAGTAAGCAGCTTCTGCAGCAAGTGTGATGGCTCTTCCCAGGAGGCACCAACCTCAAGGCCTGCCCCATGGCCGAGCGGGGACAGAGCCGAATGGGAGCCGGCAGGCATGCTGGACCACCCCACTGACATGTGGTGCGAGCCTTGGGAGCAAATCCCTCTTCTCAGAAGAGTCAGGCGGGAGCGGGAGCAGGAGCGAAGAGGCACAGGGAGGAGAAGCACTGCTTTGGTCGACCCAGCCAGAGCTCTGGGGAAGCTGTGCAGCAAGCAACCCTGCAGCGGCTCTTACCCCTCCAGCCCTTCTTGACCTGCAGCCTACGGATGGGCAGCCTTGAGCCTGCCCATAGGCTAGGGCTACTTTCCTCTAGCCTGAGTTGACGGGATGGCCTGCAAGAGATTTAAACAGTGGACTTAAAACTACAGGAAAGGGGATGGATGGCAGGTCAGGATGACAGGAGACGCGAACGCCGGAGCCTGCACAGAGCCTTGGGGAAGCTGCCAAGCACATAAACCTGTGGGCACAACTCCCTTGGCTGCTCTGTGAACACCAGCTGCCAGCTGGAAACCTGATGGGAGCAAAGGAGATCTCCTTCTTGGCTGTTTGCCTTTTCCTGCTCTGGTGCCCTTGCCACCAGTGAGTTGCTACCTCTCTGGTGCTGCAGGCAGCCAGGGCAGAGGCAGGCAGCAGCAGCATGTACTCCCCATGCACAGACAACGCTGATACCCTCCATGCACAGTCAGGGCATCCACAGGTCACCTAGTGATGCCCAAAACTAGTCTCTGGAGTATGGCATGCAATTTGAGAGGCTCCTACATGAGCTACAAACTTCCTGGATACCAGGCACCCCTGGGAGCAGGTGTGGGGAGCCCAGAGTGGTTCACCAACTGCGCATTGGGCTCTAATATTTAGACAAGGCAGAAAAGCACGACCCTGCAGCCCCACAGCCTGGCCTCTGCAGGCAGCACAGGCCGTTCTGCAGGCAAACTCATTTACACTCATTCCAACAACTTTCTCTGAACGAGGGTTGCTACCCTGGCAAAGCTGAGCCCAGAGGGCAGGCGCAGGGTTGGGGTGTAAGCACTCGGCTCCAAATCCTCTTCATCCATACAAACCACGCCAGACCTGGGGCAGAGGGACGCCACCACCAGCAGCCACTATCACTCTGCAGTGAGGGGAAAGGAGTGAAAATAATAACTTGTGTCCAGCAACAAATAGCGAAATGGACAGCTGCCATCACAATGCAAAGGGCAGACCATCGACGGGCTCGTGTTGGCACGAGCTCACCTCCCTCCTCAGAGTGTAAAATCCTGCCTGCAGCTGGTCTGGCAATGGAGCCGCTGCAGGGAGCGGTGGGATGGCAGGAGGGGACAGGCCACCACCCTGCCAGGCTGCACTGTGCCCAAACCTCAGACACACTCCTGAGGCAGATGCCTGTCACCAATACTGGTGGCAATTTGGCTTTGTTCCTGACACCCTCTGCACCGGTGTGTCTACCTGTCTTGGCAAACCTGCTTTTAAGGACCTAAGTGCTCTGGTGCACCACACCAATGAGAAGAGACTCCTCCGACATGCATCAGATGGGAGCACCCTGATCTCCCTGCCCCTCCTCTGCATCCCAGCAGTGATTTCTGGGGCCAGAGGCTGGTGCCTTGCACCCATGCAGAGCCGAACAGGTGAGCTCAAGGAGGACACTGCCGGGACTGCTGACTGTGCCTTGCATGCTGTGCAACACAGGCATGCCGCTTTGTCTTTCCCCATGGGGCCAGCAGCAGCGAGTCCTGCAACACAAGGATGCAGAAGCCCTCTCCATCCTTCTGGAGACCATGTACAGGGCAATGGCCTTGCAAGGGTAGGGCCAGACAGCTCCCAGATGCTGAGTGGCTCAGAGACCCTCTGCAAGGACAGCAGTGGCTGCAGCCAGCACGGGTGACACCACCCAGTGAAGGGACGGGAGTGTCCCCTGCTGGCTGCAGTTCTGGGTGTTGCGGGGCTGCAGCCAGGGGTCTTAGGAAGGGCCAGGGAGTGCGTGTGCATTTTTCTATTTGATCTAAACCCTCAGAAGGAAGAGGGCTGGGCAGCCCAGGCTCTCCGAGTTGGGGTCAGCAGGGCTGGAGCGCTCAGGTCTGATGCAAACGCTGGGCACACCTGGACAGCTTCTCTTCCACCTCTCTCCATCACTCTGAGTTTGGCTCTAACTACCAATGATTTTCTTTTAGCTGTCTCTATCACGATAGGGGTGCATCCCAAGGAAACCAGGAGCTGGAAAGGACCAGCAGCAACTTTCAGATGGCTGCCCTGGGCAATAAACCTCCTGGAGCGAGCCGGGCGGCAGCAGCCCCAGCTCCAGCGGGCAGCGTGCCTGCCGGCAGCAATGCATGGATCTGCAAAGCCACCTGCGCTGGCTGCGAAACCAGGACCCTCTGCCTTCACAGGCTCAGAGGGACTCATGGCCAAGAAAAACACCACTCCCATGGCCAGCACCAAGGCCAGGCATGGGCGCAGGGCAGGCAACAGGCTCTGGAGGGTCCCCGCGCAACCCAGCGGGCACTGCCCAGCCGAAGCAGCCAACCACCCCCGCTGCAGCAGGGAGCGGAGCGCAAGTGCAGCTGTGGTGCTGGGCGGCGATGCCAGCACCACGACAAGTCCAGTGTGGATATGCCTGGTTTATTTACACAAACACACTGGATTCTCCATCCTGCCCTTCATTAGAGGCTCCCTGTGTTTGGCTCACCCCCCCTGCTGCCGGCTGCCCCCGGCTGCTCTCCCTCCTGCTGTCAGCAGGGCTGTGAGCAGCTTCCTCTCCAGCTGTGCGCTCCCCCTGCCAGGACTTATTTTCTGCCCAGATAAAGCCTTGCCCTCTGCTTCCATGATTAATCACCACCACCCCTGCCGCTGACCCCAACAACACCGGAGAGCCTCGCCCAAAGCAAGGCAGCCCAGGCAGGGGCACGCAAGCATAACACCGTCTGCAGAGCTCGCTGCCAGCATGTCAGTGACCGCGGGGGGCTGCAGTCCCCCTCCCCAGGACCTGGTGCTGCTCTGGAGTCCACCCTCCCAAGAGAAGATGATCCTACAAAGCCCTGCATCAGTGGGGCTTGCCAAGGTGCAGAAAGGTGACCTTCCAGCTGCCCACTTAAACACAGGTCCTAGCCTCTGCCACGCAGCCACGGGTCCCCTCTGCACCCCAGGGCAGCCTAGCAGCCTCCCCTCCCTGCAAACGGCATGCCAGGGGAGGGCAGGAGATGAGGGGGGCATGTGCCCAAGTGCCCTGGCCTCTAACCACACCACACCACAGGTTTCTGAGGCCCCAATTAGGCACCCAGCAGAGCAGAGTGGCAGCTTCTGCGCAGCAATTCCAGCCTATCAGCTAATTAAAAAAATTAGGCTGCCTGCCAGAGACAGATGACAAATCATCACTACCACCCAAGCAGGGCAGGCACCTGGGTGAGCCCAGGGGTCTGGTGCAGCAGTGATGGCCCCGGGTGCTGACGGCAGCATTGCTCTGCTCGCCTTGCTTCACACCCCGCAGCCACCTCCAGAGCGATGGGGAAGACTCGGCAGGAGATGGATGCGGTTTGTTCCAGGAAATTAATTTTTCCTGTGCATCCAAGTGTCTCCTTGTAATCCATCAAGGTCTGAGGGACTAATATTTAATGGTGCTCAACACCTTGGCTCTTAACCGGACTCCAAGGCAGAGATACCGCTGAGCACGCAACAGCTTGCAGGATGGAGCTGTTAAATGCTGCTTGCTATGTATTTAATATATGGTGCTGCTGGTGGAAGAGTGTGAAGATACTTTTGGAGCTGGAGGAAGAGCAGCAGGAAACCTTATAATCAGACAAAATAAGGTCTAATTCCAGGTTGCCATAAATTACAAAGCAGTGTGGATGGAAAGCTGTGAAATAATGAGCGGGTGAGACAGAAAGGGAAACCAAAAAGAGATACAGGAAAATAAATGCATTAAGGTAAATGAGCTTACGTCCTAATTAACTGCACATGGTGGGGGAAGGGGCTGCAGGGCTGCAGGCAGATTTTGTCCTTGTTTCTTCTTGCTAAGCTCTAACAAGCTATGTCAGAGTGGGGTGTAAGGCCGTAGGGAAGAGCAGCCCTGGCATCAACGCTGGGTGACCCCCAGCAGCTTCCACCCTTTGAGGACAGGGGAACAGGGCTGGCTAGGGAGGGAGGAGGGCAGCACCCATCGCAGCACCGGGCGCAGAGACCCCGCTGCTCTGCGGGGAGGGGGGAAACAGCCACATGTGCCTGCCCCGGCCTGACAGATCTAGGACATCCAAAAATAATCGATGGTGGCACCACAGCAAGGGGCGGCCAGCGGAAACGATGAGAAGCGACACCACCCCCGGGGGCTGCGGGTCACACTGGCCCCTAACAGCAGCAGTGCTGCAGGGAAGGGGCCTCCGCCATGCCAAGGCTCTCGGGGGGCTGCTAGGCACCTGCCAAGCAGCATCCACATCCCCCTCATTGCAACAGCCTTTCCCCACGGCTCCTCCACAGCAGGGCTGAGGCTGACGGGCTCTCCTACCAGGAGAACACCCTGCAGGCAACTGGACAGGGTTAGTGTCCCATTTCGGCAGGTGAGGACCCCTCTACAAGACCACAGCCTCCAGCGTTTACCTGGGGTGAGCTTATTTAGAGGTCTGCTGTTGCCTCCTCCCAAAAAGCACCACAAAAACAACTCCCACAGCACAAGAGGCTCGCCCCAGCAAGGAACAATGGCTGGCACCGCTCTCCCTATTGCTCACAAATCCATCACTCCAGCCTCTTCTCTTCTCCTTGCAGGATCTGACATGAGTGAGCGCAGCCCAGAGACAGGCTGGGGAAGGAATCTGGCTGTTTTTCATGTGGCTGCAGCGTGAAGCAGGGAGGGACGTTATGAAAGCACACCAGAAACTATTAATGCTTCCTCCACCCCTGTAAAGATGGAAACATTTTTGCCAGAAAATAAACCCTTCAGCTACTACAGCATCCTGTGGGAACTGTGGCTTGGGAGCATGTGGCTGTGGGGCCATCTCCCACGACTCCATTGCAGTCCCCAATCTTATGTGCCTCTTTACATCTCCACTTTGGTAATGTGATCAGGCCTGGAGCATCTGGGACACAGGCGCTCTCCTCCCAGCACTCTCCCATCCCGCTGCATCTCTGCAGACCCCCAATGTGGTGGGGCTCAGTGACAGTGGCAACGTTCAGCCAGCAGGAAAGGATCAGGAGTGACGCGTTCTCAAAATGCTCATTTATTACAATGTAAGTTGCTGAATTTTGTGGGTAGCTGCACCGTGCACCAGGAATTGCTCTGCAGGTGGCAGGAGGAATAAAAGGAGGTGCTGCTCCCCCATCTCCCTCTGTCGGGCTCCACTTTACAGTCCTCCGATGCACATTTCTTTTTTCACCGTATGGCACAGGATTAATGCACTGTAACTCACTGCACACAGGTACTGTCGAGGAGAAACATCATGTGTAGTCACCTGGCACCCCATTGGCAAACAGAGCCTGACCTGGGCAATACTGCATTACAGATGGGAACGTTGCAGCTGCAGTGGCAAATCCTCACGCACGCACACCTATAAATTCCTGTTTTCCCCAATGCAATAGATCACATTTTCAGGATGCTGCCTGCCTGCTTTTACAGAAGGGCACTGGCAGAAGACAGCTACTTGTCAAGGTGCTATTTCAGCAAACAGACGATTTTCCTGATACCTCTGCTTCACCCGTTCCCCTGGCACCCAGGCTCTCCTCTGCCACAGCCAGCAGCAGCAGTGCTCCAACTGCCCGGCCTCAGCGGAGGCGAGGTGCCCTGAGAAGGCAGAGCGCAGCCCAGTGCTCACTCCGACACGTCTCCTCCCTGGCCTTTGCCCTCCCTCCAGCTCTGCTTGGTGGGAAAGCCATAAGCTGATGCTCACAGAGGCCGCTGTCTCCGGGCCGGGACTCCCAGAGCAGGCTAAGGCTGATACCAGTTTCGTGGGAGACCCAGCCGGAGCCAGCAGCTGGAGCCTGCTGCAAGCAGCACCAAACCCCAAGCGGCCTGGTCATTAACAGGCAGCTTGGACAAACATCATTATAATCTGGTCTACGCTTAATAATCAGCACAGCCGTTGATAATGAGCTGCAGAAATTGCTCCATTCAGAGCCTGAGGCCAGGGAGACCACTGGACCTCCCATTTGATCCCAGTGTGTCACAGATGTTAAGTCCGGACACCCGCTATGAAGCCAATGGCACAGCTCCTTGCTGGGCAGATGCTTCCCCAGACATGGCACCGATTACTCACCTGCAACAGCCAGCCATGCTTCCCCTCACCACACACAGCTGCGTCCCCCCCGACGTGCTCCTGCACATCTTGCAGCTTGAGGAGATCCCGAGGCTTGGTGTCTATCAGACAGCAGCTTGCAATGATTTCCCCTTCCATGAGGCAGCCCAGCACCTACTACGTCCTGCAGCAAGGAGCTCCACAGATCACTAGACTCACTGTTTTAAACCCGCCTCTCACCAACTTTGATGCCTCCCAGTTCTTGTACAAATATCTGCCTTGCATGGCTCATGGACCACACTGTAATCCCCTCGGCCAGCCCTCTCGCAGACTGGAGTGTCCCAGACAGCCAGGTTTGTCCTGTACAGAAGCCACTGCTCTCCTCTGAGCCTCTGCCAGGTTTTTTCCAACAGAACATGTTGATAAGCCATAAATTTCAGCAACACATAATGATCAGTTCCAGTCTGTTCTCCTTCCTTGTAGCTCCTCATCTTTGTTTAGTCACACAGAAACTCACCCACTTCTCCCACTGATGCTTAGCTCCTTTACAAGCCTCTGATGACTAACCTTATCAAATGAACCCACAGACCAAGCTCCTGAGTCAGTCAGCAAGGCCCCAGGTGCGTCTTCACGGTAGAGTACCACCCAGCTCCTACTTCTCTCATCCATCACCTCTTGCAAGCATTGTAAGCACTGCAACCAGTGATCTTAATAGTTTAGTCGTACCTCACCTCCCCAATTTCAACATTGGTAATTAGGTCAAGTACTTCCTCACCAAATATTTTCTCCCAAATATTTTCCAACACATCCACTTTCTTACCCAGATTCCTAACACCAGAATAAACCAAACAGTGAATTGGCTCTCTTCCCCTTCTTGGTCACATGCTTTCAAAGTATTCAGAACGGGCTGAGGGTGAGCTGAACAGCATTTGACTCTCTCCCTGGCTGTTAGCTAGACACCTTCTGATGGCTCTTGCTGCCTGCTCTCAGAGCCTTCTGCAGGCACATGGGTCATCTCTGGGATGCAGCAGGTATCAAAGCAGAAGAGAGACTGGGCACAAGGAGGAACCATCCTGTTGAGCTGCTTTCCTGGGGATCTCCAAGTCTAGTTTTATATATATGCTTGTAAGAGATCCCGTTACCGGAATTAAACACTGCAGTCGCGCCCTAACCTGCTCTGCACTCTTCCCTCCACTGCCCGTGTGAAGACACAGAGCCATATCAGCACCAGCAAGGGGCCCATTCTCGCTGGCACCCCCTCTCCAGGCAGGCATCCCAGCCGCAGCTCTGCTCAGCTGTATCCCACCAGCTTCGGGGGAGCAAAGCCCCCTCTGTGCCCACCCAGAGCCATACCAGGATTAAGGAGTTAGTGCTTCACCAGCACCTGGAAGAGGCAGGATGCTGCACAAGGGCTAACCTCACACACAGCAGAGGCTGGGGGCCCTTTGTACGCTGCGCTCATCTCCCACCCTTCATCGATTCTGCCTCCAGGCTGGGTCAGTCCATGGCAGAAAAACCCCAAGAACTCCCTGACACGCTGCCAGGAGGGGAGGAGGAGACCACGTTCAGAGATGATGCTACTCCTCAGGAAGACTACCAGCTCTTCGTACCGGCCAGGAAACCCTGCTGCCTCCAATTTGTCAAATATCACCTTCTGTCAAGTTCTGCTAAATATCCTTACTCCGCACAAGGCACAGTACCTCCAGCCAGGTTTCAGAGACTCCCCCGAGCTAATGGACTCCACTCCTTTGTCCAAGTTGGCAGAGATAAGCCACAAAGCCGCTTCTCTGTCCTGTCCCATTTTCCCTCTGCTCCTTCTCTTCTCCCACAGAGTGATCCTGCTGCAGCACGGTCAGCAAAACCAATGGAGTCAAACACCAGTGGCATTTTTCAAAGCTCTGCCCAAGCTGCTGGATGCTGACGACTCTCCCTCAGCCCACCAGCTCCTGAGGACGCCCAGTTGCTAAACTAATTCTCCCTGAAAACTACCTGACGTAGGCCAAGGATGGGGGCCAAGAATTCCTTGGGGAGCCCACAGCTTCCCCAGGCTGCCCCTCTGCCCCTCCAACTCCTCCTCGCCTCACCTGCAGCACCAGGAGCCTGTCCCGTGATCTTGGCTGCCAGGCAGACCTGCCCAGACACTACTCCTTCATGAGTCTGTAAGGAGGGTGATAAAAACCTTGCTGGGTCCTCTTAAGTTACACAACTAAAATGACAAGTAATTAGAGGGATGGAAGCCAGCTGGGAAGTGAGAGGCCATTTCTGGACAGGCATACTGAAAAGGAAAAGTAAAAAGCTCCAAGTCCTTGTCATCCTTCCTCCTCCTAGCACTGCTCTGCAAGTCCCAAGACCATTTCATGCTGGCATCGTCCTCATCCTGGCAGCTCCTGCTCGTCCTGAACCCTGCCCGTCCTCTCTCTATGTAACTTTCCCATCACTTCTCCCTTGCAAAAACCATTGCGATGCATCAAGCCCTCCTCCAGCTCCTTGGGCCTGGCCACACTGCATTAAAACAGGATTTACGAGCCTCAAGCACAGACAAGAGTTATGCAGTCTGCACTTCTGCACGCTGCATACCAAGTCCCCAGCTGGTTTAAATCAGATTAACTCCACTGATGTAAGACATTTAAGGCAAGAGAGTTCCGTGATTTACACCAGCTAAGAAGCTGTTATATTATAGCTTGGCAGCTGCAGGTTTCAGATGTGAAGTTTTTTGGGCAAGTATCCCAAGCAGCAATGAAAGACAGAGCAGCTGAATGGCAAAACCCATTTATTCTCAGTGCAATATGCACGCAGCCAGCACATGTTCCACAAAAGCATTTTAAAATAAAAAACAACAAACAAACCCCAGCGTTCAGTTTTGAGTGCCATCAGCCTGCAAAGTCAGTGCCCCGTCACAACCCCAAGGCTCCACACAAATCACTAAGTCATGATACTACAGAAATGCCTCCCTTCAAAAAAATGAATTTGGGAAACTTAAGCCAAGCAACTTCAATGCAAAGGTTGCTAGCTATTGAAAAAAACCTATAGACCGATTAACACAAAATCAAACAAACACACAAGAGAGCTTAATATTCAGATCAGAGCCTTCATTTCTGCTGAAGGATGCTGTGGCTTCCACAAAAAAAATGGTGCCAACACTATGGAGCCAGATGTGCTTGCAAAGGTGCACAAAAAGACGCAGCATTCACGGCAGGTGAAACGGCAGAGAAATGCACCAGGAAAAATGCTAATACTGCCTGAAAAAGAAGGTTTAGTTCTTTCACCTTAGCAAAGTAGCTTCTTCATGCCACTAGAGGCTGGTTTGTCAGAGCCAGGAGAGTGGCAGGAGCCCAGTGCCATTCCCACACCACCCACAAGCCTGCAAGTGGGCAGCAGAGCTGCAGCCTTCCCTGCTGCCTCCTGTCCGGTGCTGGCTACACATCGGGAAGCAGGTAAGGGGCCGGGGAGCCCTGCCATCCCCATAAATCACCAAGCACCCAGCGCAGTAAATCTGACCTCCCCTGCAAGGGAAATATAAATCAGCTTTACTGGCAGCTTCTGAAACAAAAACTAAGCTCATGAAACTGTAAAAATGCCTCTTTAAACATCCTGTGCCCTGAACAGACCATCGAAAGCCCCGTCAGGCTGAGGGAGAGCAAACAAGCTTTCCAAGAGATGAGACAACTCATGGGTTGACAAACTGAGAAAAGGCATTTCAGACTGAGCAGCTTCTTGCTGGCAGGCGGCACGACATGGATATCTTTAGCACACGGTAAAGACAGGGTAGGGAATCGGGAGGAGTGAATTAGCCAGCATTAATACTGTCGTTTGTATTCAGGGTAGTTCAAAGCACTTGCAATGCAGACATGACCAGACACAAAAAAAAAAATTACCCAAGTCTAATGGAGACCAAAGTACAGCTCATTCTCTGGAGACCTCAGAGCGGGGGTTGGATGGGACCCTCGGGGCTGCCTTGCCCCAAAGCCCCCAGGGAGGATGGAGCAGGCCACCTCCCTGCCTGCTCTTCCCTAACGCCTGCTTGCACAAATGAAACACCACTGCCCAACTGCTTAATGAGCTGGCATGGGATGGCTGTGCCCTCCAGACAGGGGCATGTCCAGAGGAAGCCTCATGAATCAGTGCAGAGGCAGAAGCTACTGGGCAAAGCCAAACTGGGACAGGGCTCAGGAGGGGCACAGGGGAGTCATACCCACTCATGTCCCAGCAAGGGCAAGGCCGCACCTGAGATCCATTGTAGGAAATCTGCAGGGAATATTATGGCTGGGTAGAGGTTCCCGATGCCGAGGAAGCTGCCAGTGCCGGTGGCGCTAGCCATGGGAATGGTTATTTCAGCAACACACACATGTGGGAATGAGTCCCGGGGCTCCCTGCCACCACTGCCACCCACACCCTGCCATGTCACAGGGAGGGAACACGGCCAGTGTCTGGCCCAGGAGAGGATGCTGCCCTCACCGGTGTGTCAGGCCAGTGGGGCAGCTGGCAGGGAGAGCCCAGGGACCAGCGCCAGGAAAGGACAGGCAGGGCTGGAGGAGCTCCAGGGGAGGTGTCTGGGGCCCAGGGATGCAACACCCTCCTCGCGTGACCAGTCCAAGGCTAGAGAGCACAATGGTCCCAGGAGAAGCACCTGTGTGCAGCTGGGAAAGGAAAACATGGCATGAACTGAGCCAAGCCCCTTCTGTCAGCTGCCC
The DNA here is from genome assembly GCA_008711295.1 of Anarhynchus alexandrinus. Classification (NCBI taxonomy): domain Eukaryota; kingdom Metazoa; phylum Chordata; class Aves; order Charadriiformes; family Charadriidae; genus Anarhynchus; species Anarhynchus alexandrinus. The sequence continues at coordinate 576,490 of VUYV01000398.1, forward strand.
TGTTTTCCTGCAGATTTATTATTGTTCCTGCACTCAGTAACAGCAGAGCAAAGGCACAATAAGGAAACTTAAGTGATCAGTGTCTGCTAATCAGCAAAGCTTTCCAAGAGCTCACCGAAGCCAAGAGGAAAGGCTCAACAACCGCTCTCTGCTGACACTTGCTAGTGCACAGCCACACCACAGGCATGCGGCACCTCTTTCTGCTAACACCCCACGGGGAAGAGGGCTATAAACACACACAGGACAGGCACGCGTGCTCCTGTCTCGCCTCTCCTACCACCTCAGGGCACAAGGGCAGGGCCAGCTGCTGTGTGGCATGAATAACCTCCCGCCACTCAGGCCAGTGAAGACCTGGATGGGGGCAGTCTTGGACCGAAGGGTACATCACTCTGCAGGAAGGAGCAGAACCCCAAGAGCCCACCCCAAAATTTTATTAACTTTCTTTGCATTTCAAATAGCACTGGATAACATCTCCCTGCAGAAGAAAAAGAGAGCCTGTGTTCCTAGAGGCAGCTGCTGCCGCAGCTCAGTGGAGGCTTACCTTTGGGCATGATGCGATGCATTGCAACCGACAAGAAGAAGATCGCGTCGCTGTAGTAGGTCCCCGATCCCGCACTGAAGTGTTTCTGCATAGCTTCGACAATTGGAAACAGCTTTTCCGTCAGCTCATTCACATCATGGACTATTACCTAGGAGAGACACCAGAAACAGCACTCAGCTGCTGCCTCTGGGGACTGGCCCAGCACTGGCAGCCTCTGCTCAGCCTGCACTGGCAGGGGCCGAGGGGAGGTTGTTAAAACACAAATAGTGCTGGTGGCACTGCAGCTGCACAAAGGGGCTCGGCTGCCCTGGCCCCTGCACAACCCTCTGCCGTGAGAGCCAGCTAAGGCATCAGGGAAAAGAGGGAATGATTTTTACAACCATTTCATAAACATGAGACTCGAATCCACTCATACAATCAAGTCCACTCAATGGTTTTTGTTGTTTTGGTTGTGGGGTTTTTTTGGTTTTTTTTTTTTTTTTTTTTTTTTTGGTTTGTTCCCCCTGCCTAATTCAACCACTTATTTGTCCTCCCATACGGACCCCAA
>VUYV01000398.1:577740-607223 GCA_008711295.1 Anarhynchus alexandrinus
TTTTTTTTTTTTTTTTTCTTTCTCTGGTCTGTTCCCACTGCCTAATGCAACCACATATCTGGTCTCCCATATGGAGTCCATCAGAAGAGGTGACAGTTTGCTCCAGGCTCTGGCATCCTGCCGTTTTGAGGCAAGCCAGACCATGTCACTTACCCTGAGGACCAAGACTTGCTCCCTGCTGCAGAAGCAGGCTGCGACAGGGCCAGGGATGCAGCCCGGATTTCCTGAACCTCAGCCCAGCACAGAGGCAAGCTCTGTAGCATGTCCCGCCAGGGCTGGAGGGGGAAAGGGAGGATGGGCCAACAGCATGCTGACGAAAATCCAAACATCCAGAGTTACAGCAGAGCCGAGCATCTTCTCTCACAACAGATCTCAGCCCGCTTGTGCTGGAGCTCTGCCCGCACTCAGCCAGCAATGCTCGGCACTCTTCAGCCCTGCTGGAGCCCACGCACCACCACCGGCCCTGGCACGGTGCGCAGGTCCTTGCTATGGGCCAGAAACAGGAGCAACTGCAAACATACCTCATATGCTACTGATATTTTGGAAGCTTATAATTAATTTTGGTCCAAGTCTGACAACCAGGAACTTGCATGCAGCCTGATGCTCATTACACACACAGAAGGACTCAGGTCATGGAATCATGCAAGATAACACGAGGGATTTTCAGGGTAATTAAGAGAGACAAGGAACACGACCCTGGTGTGGATAAGGGGCAGTGCAGGAACTCGAGTCTGGAGACTCGAGGTCACACCGCCTTCTTCAGGCCAGGGAAAGCAGGAAGACCCCAGCAGGAACTGAAGGCCAGTGAGAACACAATTTTGCAGCAGTATGTGAATTTTGGAAAGGGGAGCCTATACCCCTTGTTTGAGGGATAGAGAGACACTTCCTTAAGCCTTCGGCAGGGAACTCATCCCCACAATCTCCATAGGTCCCTTCCAAACTAAACTATTCAAGGGTTCTACGTTCACTCCTTTTTCCTACTAAAACTTCATCTGTTTAAGAGCAAGGAGCCCTGCACTATACACCTAAACATACAAGATAGAGCACTTGCTTTTTTAAAACCTAAACCAAGTCAAGTGCTTCAGAGGAAAAGGTGGCTCTGGAGCCTGAGCTAGTGCTATGACCGTCCTCTCTCTGAGATGCACAAGGGGCTGCTTTGACGCTCAGTGAGGCCTCTCACACTTTCTTGCAGAAAACATTACCCAGATCAAAGTGCTCTTGTGTCAGAGCAGAGCTCACCAGAGGCAGAGAGCCACTCGTGGGACCCGCAGTATGCCGAACAAGGCAAGGTGATGGCCCCATCCTGACCCTGGGCACGACAGCCAAACCCACAGTAGGGTACTGCTGGAGGAAGTCACAGCAGAGTCCCCACCGCCTCCCTCCTGGGGAGGGCATCCCAAACACCCACCCTCAGCCACTGGCCCTTGCTGTCAGCTGGGCACCGTTCAAGAGCCCTTGTGCAGGCCCTGTGGCCAGTATGTCCTTTGGTGGGGCGGCCACGCTGCTGGCGTCCCGGCCACTGGGCTCGAGGCCAAGCGCCTGCAGGAGGACGGCAGGAAAAACACAGAACAACATGTACCAGGAAAGTGCATTGGGAGAGCTCATCAGCAGCCACACCTGGCTCTGGATAGCACAGCATATTCCCCAAGACACTGCAGGGGAGGAAACTCTGTTACTGGTAACATTACAGCAGCATCTTGTCCCAGCCCTGCCAAGCTGCACGAGCGGCTTCACCATCATGGTGAGCACCAGCAGCACTGCAGGGACAGGTGGGAGAGCGGCACAGATGCAAGGAGCAGATCAGCAGCGCCAAGGGCTGCTGCCGACAGTGATCCCAGGTGACCAAACACAGCAAAACACCACTGCTCTCCAGGTGCAAAGGCACCGACCGCCTGTGCATGGAGCTAAGCACCATCAGCACCACCACCACTGGGATGCGCAACACTCTACTCCCAGCCCAGCTCAGTAAGGGCAGCTTTGGGGTCTAGCCGGACTGGAGAAGCATGGAGGAGAAATACTGCACCTGTAACTGCCCTTCTGCATCCAGCAAAGGAAGCCTGAGGTCTGCGCAGCACATAGGAAACAGCTGAGCAGGGGGAAAAAAAGTCAAGCCAATTCCAGCCACTGCTGAAATAAGCAGTGTGCCAAGTACCAGTGGACAAAAATCATGGGAAAAATACTCCTGAAACTCCAGACACAGCATCATCCGCCTCCCCTCCCCTGCCAAAGGAAACAGGAAAATTTGTGTCTTTTGCCCACCCTTTGGTTAGGCATTTCTGCAAAGCAAACTCCTGAGCAGCTGAATCTTCCTTCCGCAGCCAAAGGCCGGCCAGCCTCTCCCAGACTGCGAGGGCTTCTCCTCTCCCCACTGCTGACTTTAGCACAGCTTGTTGATCTGCTGCTAATTTTGCACTTCGTTATTTATTTGTGTAGCAGCTTTCAGTAAATCCCCGTAGTTAAATCCGACCACATTTGCTGAGGACATTAAGAAATGTAAGTTCTAGGGGTTTCCTGTGCAAGCACAGTTTTATAAACACACATCCTGCACTAAGAAAAGACCCTTTCAATTGATTCACTAGGAAAAAAACAACCCACGTTTTCTTTCTCCTTCACTTTCCCTCCTTCTCATGTTGGGTATCTTTGCAGCTTTCTTGTAAGCGTGGGGTCACGGCAGCTCAGTGACATTCACCCCAGCACATCTTCGCACAGCACCAGGCCCACAGAGGAGTCAGCGTTTGGCAGCATCCTCAGTGGGGCTGATCTAAACAAGCAACCAAGAAGAGCAACGAGCAGAGCGTGCAGTTAATTTTATTCTCGGAGGGGAACGGAATAAATAAGTGATATGAATCAGCACAGGGAGTCAGAGCACGCAGCCCAGAGTTGCAGGAAACAGGGCAAGTCAGGGCTTTTTGTAAGCACAGTATCGGCTGCTGAGACATGCCCAGGCTCCCTCCCGGGCACTTCCCGCTCACTGGGAAGCAGGAGAGGCTGCAGAGATCACCCTGCAACCCACGGGACAGGACACTGCTCTCTCCAACTGCGAGTGTCAAAGCCCTGTTAAAAGCCCAGCAGAACCTCTGCAAGCTGGGGCTCGGAGGACAAGGCATGGTCAGGAAGGCCAGGTCCCTGGCTGGGTGCTGGCGTGCGGTAAGTCCTTCCTCCGGCACGGGTGCTTCCCTCCAAGCTCATGGCTGCTTCCCGGCCAACTTCCTCGTCCCTGCCGCTCTCACCCCATGCCAAAAAGCCACACGGCACCACATCACGGAGCACCAGCTCCATCTGCCGCTTGCCATCGGCACGCTGTGCTCCCAGCTCCACATCTGGGACACATCTGTACAGGCACTGCAGGACCGGCGATGCCACGTCAGGACTGCCCCATGAGTGGGACAGCCCAGGTCTGCCCTGCCCTGCCCAGCAGGGAGGGTCCTGTGCCTAAGCTGCTCCTACACACCCAACAGTGGTGCATCCCAAAGCCCCTCCGCTCTCACCCTCTGTGTCCTGCCCTGGCAGGCTACAGCCAGCTGCTTCAGTCTCCAGACTTTGAAAGTTCGTGAATTTGCTTAGGAAGAGAGAAGAGCTGGCCCATGACCTTCCCCAAGGGATGGGATCCAGGCCTGGCTCCTGGGCTTCACCAACAGAGGACATATCTGAGCCCAGCTCTGCTGGGAGGTGAGGGCAAGGACAGCTCCAAAAGCAGAGCCCAAATCACATCCTCATAAAAAAAAAGTAACATTCAGGGTTTTTAATCAATCCTGCAGCTCAAGCTGCCCTCTGAGCACATTATCAAGCCTCATCTCTGGGCCTGCTCTAGGAAAAAAAGCATAAGAACCAGGAGAGTGTTTTGGGGTCACCAAGAGAACAAGGAACGGAGAGGTCTCAGAATGGAGATGGGTTACTGCTGGAGCTACCTGAGCATCAGGATCAACCACCTTCAACATTTTAGTAGCATCCGAAGCCCAAGTTAGGGTGATGTTTCCTGCTGATAAAGAGGAGGAATGGGGTAGGCTACAGCAAGAATAAAAAAAAGCTGTCACCTGCTGGCACACCAGAAAGTGGCACAGTATTAGGGGCAAGGCTGTGTGCCCCAGAAGCAGAGAACAGCCTCTGCTCTGTACTAGGAACTCTACCTAAAACCAGGGAAGTGGATAGATCCGAAGCGTGCTGCCAACCGCAGGCTAGCTAATGAAACCAGGACACGTCAGGCTCTGCCAGGAGAGAGGGAAGAAGCTGTCCCACTGAGTAGATCCCAGTGAGATCCCACCTGAGCCCTCCAGACCGCACTGCTTGCTTACACCCAAGACATCAGTTCTGGTACAAGACCTCCTCACCGAGCCATGAGCCAGGCTTTACTGCCAGTTCAGAAGCACCTACAGACAGAGGTCCACCCCGCAGCACACAGCACTGCATGCCCCCACCTCCACCTCACGCAACATTCCACTCAAAAGCCTGTGTCCCCGGGAGCAGCAAGGCTGCCCACAGAGGAATTCGGTTTCTGAGAAGAGCAACCAGCAGTAAGACAGCCACACGCACAGAGGGGTGTCTGCAAGGGATCTCCATGCCGTGGTGGCCCAGGGGTCCTCCCACTCTGATCGACACCATAGCACAAACCTGAGCTACACTGTCACACTGCACCATCATGGGGCACCACTAGTCCACCTCGCTGTGGCAGGGAGGAACCCTGCTGAAGTTAGGTAGCTATGTACAACCCCTCCAGACCGTGGAGCACTGCCGGCGCGGTGAGGTTACCCTCCACGGATACGTGACCTGACTGAGCGCCAGCACTAGTAAAGTGCTGTTTAAAAAAAAGGAGAGGCGGGATTATTTACCAACAAATGATCTGTACAAACTATGTTAAGATTACATCTCTAGTTACACCTCAGCAGAGTACAGCTAATATTAAACACCTGAAAGACGAGAGATGAAAAGTCACAGGAGGAATAGAGGACACTTCTGAGCAACACTCCACAGCAGCACATCTGGACAGGACAGTCAAGTTACCCAGAGTCTCCAAACTTAGAACTCCTCCAGTTTTCAGACACCTGTTTAATGTGAAGGAAAGCCTGACTGTGCACAGATTGCACTGACCACGTTTTTGGGAGGCAGAACTGTTTCTCCAGCAGGTAGCAAGATGAACATTTGCAGGTGGAAGCACTCCAACCCTCACAGGCTCTCCATTCCCTTTTTCAAGAGCCACTAGCAACCTCTTCTGATCATGGTCCCACAGGGCCACTTGGGCAGCCATCTACACACAAGCACAGGTGGTCCTTGTGCTGAGACGCTGAACTGGGGCCAACAACAGGGTCTCTGGAAGAGGAGCAGCACCACTCACAGCAGCTGCTCTTCTCCAGCAGAAGCGGTTTGCCAGAGGTGTTCCCGGGCCACACAGCCACCCAGCCCTGGGCAAGACGGTCACCGGGCTGTACCAGGACACGTCCCAGCAGGGACGCAGGGTTTGGGCTCACAGGGAGTGAGCCCTTCAAAGCATTCACGTGACTGGGGAAGAGATACAGCCTCCTCCAGTGCAGATGGGAAGCAAACGCACCCTCTTGCGTGGTGGAGGGTGAGTGGAGAAAGCTCCTTTCAGGAGCTGAAAGCACTTTCAGGGTCAGTGGAGAAAGCTCCTTTCCACCAGACTGCTGCTCCCTTTGTTTTGTGGGAAGATTACCGCTACCCAGAACCCCTGCGTGCTCCCTCCCTAACGCCTGGCAGGAGCCCCACACGACGCTCAGGGCAGGGGTGCACCCACCAGGCCCAAGCATCCCGGCGGGCAGGCACGGCCGGCACCGCGGCGCTCCGCTCGGCTCCTGGCGGGCAGGCCCCGCCGCCGCGCAGCCCCCCACAGCCCGCACCTGGTGCCGGAAGGCGGCTCCGCGCAGCAGGTCCCGCAGCAGGCCCAGGCCGATCTCCCTGCTGGCGCCCTCGGTGACCAGGTGGAGGTGCAGCGCGTCCCCGCCGCCCAGCCGGCCATGCCGCAGCATGGAGCGCAGCGCCGCCTGCGCCTTACCGCGCAGCACCGGGCTCCGCTCCGCCTTCGTGAACATCAGCAGGAGGTGCAGGTCGCGGCCCCCCGTCACCGCCGCCGCCACCTCCCCGCCGCCGCGCTGGGGGTGACGGTGGGCCGGAGCGGGCGGCGTGGCGCGGAGGCGGCGGGTGGCGCTAGAGAAGGTCTCTCCGCCGCCGCCCAGGTAGTAGAAGGCGCAGACGGCCAATGCGGCGGCCAGCGCCAGGGCGCAGGGCTGGGAGCGAGCCCAGCCCCGGCCAGCGCGGCTCAGCGCCGCCATGCCGGGGGCGGAGGCAGCCGGCTCAGCGCCGCCATCTTTGGGGCGGGGCGGCCCCCCTCAGCCCACCCCGCGCCCGCCCCACAGACGGAGGCGGTCGAGAGCATACAAAGGTTTAATCAAGTACAGTATTTACAATCCTTACAGCATGTACAGTCCGTTAACTACAAAGGTAATAATGCGTTTCTCTCATTTACAATGACAGACTACAGAAAACTACAGTCAAGTTTTAGATACAAAGTCTACAGACTTATTAAATGCAAACTAGGGCAGGTTATACATTCTTTACAGTTACACGTTAAGGGGGAAGGGGGCGCAGGAGAACACAAGCATTTTACTGCTGGAATGCTTAAAAAACACCAAGTACAGAGGGACACATGGACAAAGAAAAAAGTTCATTATTTCAGACAGAGTAACCTCTCTGCTTGAGGAAATGATGATTTCTCAGCGATTTCTATCAAAACATGGAAAATCTGTGATCCTAACAGAAACGTGAGAGAGATTTTTTCCTCCTCTGTTGTCTCCTTCCATGGGAAGAGAAACAAGAAGATACCATATGCAGACAGATAAAGCAAGTGTATGAAAGGCGATATACCAAAATGGTACATTCATCCTTTTCCCCAGTACTGCCTTTCTGGAGCAGTCGCTGTTTTAAAAATGTACTTTTGTGCAAGACAGCAAAACATTTTGGCTACCAGGGTGCACAAACAAGTGGCATAAACTCTTAACTGGGGAAAAAGCATCCATCTGTGAATGGGCAGAGATGGTAGTTTGCAAAACTGACTCAAAATACTTTCAGTGTATTAAATAATCAGCTCAGTCCTTTTGACAGTGTAAAAATGTTACGTCCTTGGTACTTACACACTATTCGTAATTCTATGAAACGGTCCTTTTACATTCACTGTGTTATTTGAGATTCTCATGATCAAAACACAGAGTTAACAACCACACTTTAAAACAGATGGCTGCAGAAAAGCACCAAAGTCCTAGAAACATCACAGCCAACCCTATGCTTATTCTAGTTCTCACGTTTTTCTTTAGTGCTACAAAGTTTTTGCTCCATCAAGGAGAACTCTAGTAATTTGGATGTCACACTGCAAAACAGGAGAAATTTCCTCTTATATGGGGATTTGCTGACAGCAGTTGGAAGGTCTGGTTGCATTTTCTAAAACTATTTCAGCTTAGTATATAAACAGGTAAAATATAAAACCCCACGGATTGAAAAATGCAGTATTAATGCAGGATCCTTTAATGCACTAACATTAGAAACCAGGAATGATACAACCCAAAGCTTCTGAAATCAGTGGAAAGACTGCCACTGATTTCACAGAGTTCTTGGATTAGGTCCTAATTGGTAAGGAGGCTGAAGTCAGAACATGTTTCTGCTGTTGATTAGTACAATGTAGACTGCAATATGTGCAGCTCGTGAAAGCAAAGGAAGACTTCCACCATCTACCACCTTCACCACCTTTACGGGAACAAATTCCAGCATGTCTAATATAATTCAGTGGCATGATTCAGTATGATAATTCAAAAATTTAAGTTCATATGCACTGTACTAACATTAACATAAAAGATGAAACCTTATGAACAATCAAAATAATACAGACCACCAGAGACACCATTTAAATCAACATGCAATGTAAGTAAATTATACCTCTGAAGTCAAGATGCATTAGCATATTTGTTGAGCTCCTTGACATTTCTCACTCCAAGAGATCTTTGGAACATGTGATCTAACTCTGGCTAGGAAAAAAATATTGTAAAGTCTTTCGATGGGCTATCTAGTAAATTACTAAAAATCCATGTGAAAGCTGATTTTAAACTATGTTATCAATCTACTACTTTGTACCTCACCGACTAAGACCTTTTATACTTCATGCCTACAGAGAAACATGAACTGGAATTGAAGCTTTCCATTACCCAGTACAGAGTACAAGATGTTAACCCAAAATGGAGCCTTACTGCCTATTATTCTAGTTATACTCAGATTCATATTGTAATAAAAATGGAAATTTCTTTATATTACTGAGCAGAAGATTAGCACTCGAGTTAGAACACGATATGAAAATCCAGATCTTCAGAGTACGAGAGAGAATCATACTTTGTATTACTGAAGGCTGAATCCTATGAGTTACAGAGGTCCTGGAGCACCGAGCCTGCCAGTGTTTGGTAGGACTAAGCCCTCAATGCATTTCATGCAGCTTAATGGCATATTCATTTTTGCTGATGAGCAACATATTGACACATGTATTGCACCTCAGCTGAAAAAACAGCTTTAACTGAATGCAGTTTATACTGACTGAACATCCTAGTGCCTGAAAGGACTGGGGAAGAAGGCTGCAGGATCAGAAGTGACTTATCTACTCCCTGAATCACTAAAACTCCAGAACTCCTGGAAAGAGTAATACAATCTGTGGATCAGGTATACTATTAATGCTTTAGCATAAATAGACTGGTTCAGTTTCCGAGACAGACAAGAGTCGGGAATGCAGCAAATGGATTTGCAGAGCTACTGGGAAGAAACTTTTTGTCTACAAAAAGTTGGCCTGCAAAATTTTGTCACAGAGATTTTTATGGCTCAGAAGGAAAACACCAGTGGAGATTTGAAATAAGTGTCTCAGACATTCTTCCAGCAGCATGGACTGAGATAGCGAGATTATGCCATTAAGCCTTAGGTAGCTTTACATTACAGCCAATCACAGTATATACTGCCTGTCAGGTAGGCTGCAAAAGTTTACTCTTTAGAAAAAACTACATCTAAAGTGTATACTACACATAGCCATATCTTACTTTGTCCCATCTATACACTGGGAATTTTACTTTAAGATCTACTAAAACATCCACTGCTGTTAAACACTGGAGATTAGGAAGTCCATTATCATTTCATAGACAGCTATTTAAAAAACAACTTACTAGAAACTACTGCTTACAGGTGATATTCCTAAGTTTATTATTCAGACTAAACACACTTTTAAAATGGGCAGAATCTGCTTTTTCTAGCATAACTAGACCGCACACGAAGCAAGAACTGTTTTGTAAGATTCTTCTGCTTGGAAAAATAATCTATTGGACAATTCTAAAATGCTATTAGCTTTGCAGCAGTAATAATCCAGACTTGATGCATTATTATACATTTGATGCAAAAGGATAAATATTTGAAATACCTTATTCAAATTTAACATGCCAGAAAGTTTAATTTTACCACAGATTACAGAAAATTTTTACCCAATTTTGCTTATCTTAGCCAGCTTGGAGAAAAGCCAATTCACTTCCTAAATACGTTTAAACAGCAGGTTAGCATAATGCCATGGCTATTAGGACTGTTAAAAACCTCAGACTGATACTCTGTTACCTAAAAATTCTCCTGAAGTTGTCCATAGGGCAGACAAATAGAGCATAAAGAATTGCATCTGCTGGTTTAGGGCTTCAGGTGATTACTATCTCGGTACTAAATAACCTGAGATATAAGCATGTATCTACAGTCACCATTTATACACGCACATCATCAGAGTGGAGCTCACTATTGAATAAAGCAAACTGTGTCACTGCCCTCAGAATACAGTTGGAGACTATGGTCATTTGTTACTTTGCAAAAACGTGCAGTGAAAAGTCCTAGCTTTTCTTGTGCACACCTCACTCCAGACAACACATATACATACACATCTTTGCAGAGTATATAAAGGATACTGCTTCCCGATATAAAGGACTGATTGCCCCAAATTTAGGGTGGCTGCATTACATATGAGATTTTATATAGCTATACTAGCTTAGGGCTAGTACTGAGAACAGCAAAAAGAAAAGGTAAGAAACAGCCTTCACAGGACTGTTCTACACAAACTCCATTGGCTCAATATTTACTTTCGTATCTCAAATTTCAAGTTTCGATATCAAAGTATTACAAACAAATCCCACATCATATCCAGAAGGATTCAGTTTATTTTTCATGAAAGGTTCCACATGCTCATTTAAAAGTGTACTTCCTGCACAGAAAGTTTAATTTAAGAGGAAAAAAAGGAAAATAGACTGCGCTTAGAAGTTTGGTCCTCCAGGATATATACCTATTGTGACTGACCCGCAGTCACTAGCATAAAGGCCAGCCTGGTATTAAAGCTTCCACTGTGAAAGAGCTTGCAAAAGAGCAGGAGTCACCTTGTCTTGTTATTAACAGCCTACCTCTAGCCAGAGTCAGTGTAGGTTAAGTTATAGGCCCACGAACAGAAGAACAACTCAGTAAGTCATTATCCAATTTCCCTTCCAAACAGTCCCAGAAAATGCAACCCAGACCTTCTTGTCAGAGGCACATTCTTGATGGCAACAGGGAGACAGATGACAGCAGGGGATACTAAATCGCAAAGCTGGTCTGACCATCCCGCTGTCCCGAGTCTGCAACACACACAGCTATGCGCTGCTAACTTTATGTACAAACTGCAGACAAACTTTGTACTTGCTAACAGGTACTATTTTTATACTGAGCTAGAAGGCATTCCTTTTTTAAAAAAAACCCAAAACAACACATTTTCTTCAACTGCTGAGGTATACGTACTGTAGAACATAAAATAACTCTACATTTCCCCAGCTACCACAATCTAAAGCTACATTAGAGTGGTCATTTCATCCAAACTATCTAACAAAATGCATATATAATTCATTCTGTTAAAGTAAAAAAAGACTTGCACTATAAGGATCAGGTTCTTTTCCTTCTTGACACTTAAGACTTCTGGGAATCTGACTGCTGGAAACGATTTAGCTTCTCTGGATTATTTGACGCCATTTGAGAAAAGTCGCGAAAAATGTCCTGATAAATTTCATCTCCTAGGTAGAAAAGAAAAGGGAAACAGTTTTAAACAATTTGTGACAGTTAACATCACCCACCATTGCACAAATGCCCTACTGTGCTACCGATTACCGTTTAACATTTATTCATGTATAAAGATATATAGATGGAATGATGCTGATGTGAACTCTTTGGGACTGTTTACTGGCATGCACATTCTGTAGAAGCAAATTAAACAAAGCCAAACTATACCTGAAATAGTACCTCATGGGCAGCCACACAGAGGAAAGTTCACAGTTAGAAAGGAAAAATGAAAGCATTTTAAAGCAATGTAAAAAGAAAAATGTTTATTAGCTGTTAAAGAATAAAATCCTTGGTTTTGCAAGGAGGTGCTAAACAAGATTGTCTCCAGAAAAGCAGAATTGCCATAAAGAAAGATTTACTTGGAAACACAGGTCAGAAGTCTTACAGCCAGACAGAACTCTCCATGAAAGAAACAATCAGCAAGCAATACTATAAGAAAAGCAATCCTAAGTAGAGAAGTTATTGTTCATAAATCCTTTTGGTCTATTACTTCAGCAAATATAGATTGTTTCACATGCATTACTAAAAATTCATTACATCTTTTAGTTTTATCTATAAGAGTGATGATACCCTCCTTAAACATCTTTCATTTGTTGGGTGCTTTTTTTTTTTTTTTAATCTTCACCCTTTGTGCTTAAACACAACACGACTACTAATACATATGCAAAAATGAGGGGTGGCAGCAATTTCCACCAGGCCTGTCTCCCTCCCCCTCCCTGTCTACACAAGAAAACACATTAAGGAATGATTACTTCTTGAGTCCTTGCCAAGTCATTCTTCTGCCACTTTAAAATGGACATTTTCACATTCTTTCATCTGCTGCAGCATTGTGGGCCTCGAGTTCAGGTTTCACTTTAAAACATGAACTATGTCCTATTGCTTTCAAAGGGAATTAAATACATAAAACATTTGGTCCGGTCACAAACTGTGCAGCCATCCAAATTTTACTGTCTTCCCAACACAGATGACCACACAGGACAAGATCCCAGCACTACTGTGCCTTGCCGATAGCTTGATTAATAGCATGACAAAGAAATCAACCCAAAGTCTCTCTCAATGTATATGTTGATTATGAAATTTTTTTTTTCCCAATATGATTGCGGAGGAAAGTATTATTCCACCACATTTTTCCAAACGGTAGTTTTAAAAAGGATTTTTTGTTTAGAAGTTGGCACCATAGCAAAAGGTTACACTGTTTTGTTTTTCCACCTCTTAATGCACATTTCCAATATTAGAACTATTATTTTTTTGGAGATGAGACTGCATTCATTTGAACACTTTCAGAAATGATAACTGACCTTCCAGAAACATTTAACATGCACAGCATGTGGGTTTATATAAAAGTGTAACGACACAATTCTTCCCAGACTTTAAAAAATAAATGCATTCAATACTGCTCTACTGGGAAAAGTTAGTTCTACTGAAATTCCCTTTTGGTTTTCAGATTTAGTTTCAAGTATGTTCTAGATATGAAGCAGACACAGGACACATTTTATTGTAATGGTTTCTGATAACTGCTTGTCCTGGGAGATAAGCACAGGGAGGGAGTTGTGACATTCACCAAAAGAATAGCTATGAGGAACACAAAGCGAAATCAAGCTTGTATGTAAAAGCAATTATGCTTTTAATACAGAAGCAGGTTCCACCGGTGAACTACTACTGTAGTTTGAATTGCCATATTTGATTCTTTCAAATTAACTTGAAAGAAAAAAACAAAAGCTATTTTTGCAAGATACACTGTGGCTCTGGTTTTGACTCTATTGCATAACAAAAATATCACATACAAAAATAGACTAAAATAAAGTGCCCCTTTAGTCTGTATGCTGCATTAAAATACTACTGTAAACCTTATAATTATTTTAAAAGTCTACTTTAAAACTGAATTCTGGAAACTCCCTTTCCAAGCAACGTTTTCACTAAAGTGCAGATTTTATGTACAAAAATACTATAACAGTGCTTTACCATTTAACACCAGAGTAACTCAAAAGGCACACATCATACATTCAAGAAAAGATAGCAAGAAAAAGTAGCAATACTAATATCAAATAGTTAGCAGACATACTGTAGCACCAGAAGATGAGCACTCAAGTATTACACAAGAAACAGTACCATGGTGCATATGGCTTCTACCACCAGAAGTGAACTTTTTGTGGAACAAGCTAGTTTCAGCTAGTTCCCATTCTAGGAATATTTTGGAAGACCAACTGTACCTTGCAAAGCAATACACAAATTCTCTCAGTAGCTCAAACCAGCTGGGTATATTTAAATCAGAAATGTTGATGCCATTAGCTATGTTAGTAATTGTTTATCATCTGCATTACTAAAGCAAAGAAAAAGGCAGTTGGCTTCACTCTGATGACAGCGAAGTCATACATTGATATTTACCCTCATATAGCTCCCAGCAAACATACAATTGTCTTGAAAATCCTTATTTTCTTCTAGAATTGTAATTTTGGAAAAGAGGAGTTCTAAAATAAGGGCAGTGCAGATAATTTAACATGTATATGCAGTGAAAAAGACCTGCCTCATCTATGACCACATAAAGGTATCATACCTTGTGACAGCAGAGATAGGTTTTGTGCTTACACTTACACATTTACACAACCCTTCTAGCAGGCCAGCTGACAGTAATATTTAAAACACTCAAATATTTACTTCAACTTTTAAAAGAGCCTTCAGTGAGTAAAAAGTCAAGGAGAGCAGAGCTATGCTATTCAAAGATAGAGCAAGATCTCCTGCCTGGGACGCTGTGCTATAGCCTGTGGCCTGAACTTCAAAAAATTCCTCTAATGATATGCTCCCCCTGATTTCGGGCAAGCTCTACTTTCCATTGTCAATCTTGCTTGTTTACAAGGCTCAGATACTACCTGTAAAATATCTGGATCAGATTGTATCAACTCAGTATCTAGATTCTACTGTGATACAAACTGATAGAAAAGTCAAGATATTTTCAACGAAAGTCTTAGCCAGCTTTTTATTTCATCTACCTAATTGAAGAATCTGTCTAAAAAAAAATTTTAAACAAGATGTCAGGGAAAATAGTCTCCCCCATCTCCAGTTAAAACATATTCATATTTTCATGTAAGTAGTGCACTGTATTTGTTATGAACGAAACATTTTACTAAACATTTGTAATGTTTAGTAACCAACTAAGGCTTTTTTTATGAACTATAGAAACACATTTTCTGGTTTATAATAATTTCGGATGGCAGGTCCATTAAAGGTCCTAAAATATTGATTTATGATTTAGCACAGAGCTTTTGAATCAAAATACCTATCTCCCTTAAGAAAAAGACATTTTATGATTTGAAACCAATAGTTAATATTTTTACCTCTTAAAATAAATGAGGAGACTCAAAAATGCTTCAGTATTTGTTACCTTCAGCCTGTCAGTGAAGTACTATGCATTATATCAGAAAATAGCTTTACATTCAAAATGGCCAAATTGGCAATAGACTTTTTCATATACATAGCCTGTTGCATATTTTGAGTGGGGAACTCTGACTCATTTAAGCTCGTAATCAAGTATATACTTTTAAATTATCTGTTGCTCTGCCAAAGAAAGCATTTGAATGTCTGAATGTCTATAGTACTTTTATTGTTTTAACTTGAATTTCCTAGAAGATTTGTTTAAAAATAAATTTGAAGAACATCTATTCTTAAGGAGAAACTTTATGAAATAAATATATTTGGTTTATTTAATAGAGTTCATCTGGGATATTGACATGAGACTCAATGTTGCCCCTTGAGTGTATTCCAGCTCCAATCTGGTAAAAGCACACACAATCCTTAGGAATCAGTGGAAAAATATATAAGGGCTTTACAGAAGTGACCCAGGAGTACTCAGCGCTTGACCTTAAAAATAAGATTTGCCTTTCACTATTTAGCTGTCTAACTTGACAATCAAGTGCACCTTCATTATTGATATTTGCATGAGAATAAATTAGGTTCCTATGGAAGCATACCACAATAGAAGAAATGGCTTGCATAAATATCACATCAGAACATAGTGTAAATTTGGACTGAGTGCCCAAGAATAACGTTGCACATATTTATTCAATATTATTTGTTACTTTATACCAGTTTGCTCAAATGGCTGCCAATCCTCCNTGGTAAGATACTATGCATACAAAAATACATACTTAAGAATGACTGTTTTGTTTCTTATTGGTATCTTAACAAAAAAAATATTTGAAAATAAAATCTGAGGAAACAATACTCTCCTATTTCTGTCTGGAGTTATTTTGAAATATTTGATGTACATTTTTACATTGGTGTGCAAGCATTTTTTCTTAAGAAAAAAGAGGACCATTCCACAGGAAGGAGAATGGTGTTCTGTAGTTCGATGAACTCCTCAACTGTCTCTGAGCAACCCAGGTCAGAAGGCTGCTATTATATAATGTCAGGTAAACCCTAACATTATGTGAATTTCAATGGAACATTAACAGGAGAAAACTGTGGACAATACCAGCAAAACAGGTTGGTAATGGTTGTAGTAACATACGCTACTATAATAATGTACTTTAAAACCTCTCCTTTTAGGTCCCCTAAATAACCTGACAAAGTCACACAAGTGAATTTCAATGGAACTTTAACATGTGCCGGTTGTTTATAAGAAACATTATTGTATGAACCTATCTTAAATTTTCCTCCAGTCTTAAGAATCTAATTGTAAACTGATAAATTCCTGAATACACTTCTTATACTGCATTTCAGTATGGTTACTAGTAGAGTATTGACCTGGCTGTCCATAGAGTCCTTCCGATTCACGCATTTCTTCATTCATCCTTGCTAAACGCAACCTATGATTTAGGAAACAAGAACAACAATGTCATCTTTAAGACACTAAAAAAGATTGCAATTCAAGACCTGCAATGCACTCCTGAATCTCACATCAGTGAGGTCACCTATGGACACTGCACTGATTTTTCTTTTGCTGTCCCTGTTTTTATGTAATGGAATTTTCACATTCCTTATATTTTTAACTTGGAACAGAATAGGAAAACCTAGTTACTTAGTCAAAAACAGGATGTACAACTTACAGTGTTACAATATCTGCATTTGCAGCTTCTACTGCTATACTCAATGGATCTTTCCCATCTTCATCAGTGGCATGCTGGTTCGCTCCTCGTTTTAGGAATAAACAAACTTGTCTGTTTAGAAAAAAACATGTAAGAATAATTTTCACAACAATAAAGGAAAAAAGCAAACAAATTCAAGCTGGATGCAACATATTTGGATAAAGTCACCAAAAGTCTCTTGAACATATCAAAACAGCACTATTCATCTAGAACAATTGAGACATTAACACAATAGTAAGCAAAACCTTTAATTAATCCACATTAGAAAGACAGCCTAACTCAGATCACGCTAGTGCAGCAAGGAGCTGAACCCTTTAGAAGCGAGACTCTGTCTTCCTGTATCATCTTAGGTTGTACAACCAAAAAACCTAATCCCTTTTACCACGACAGAGAAGAACCACTGAGCACGATAAATCAATACAGGAAAAAATACAGCTCACAGGTGCCTGATTTACCCAATAGAAACAGATCTTATTTTTCTCTGCTATTATAATTCTTCATCTTTATAAACAGAGCATACTGACTAAGCTTATGTCTTAAACTCTCCCAAGTTGTTGCACTCTATTTTGAATTCATGCATGCAAAGAATTTGGGCACCACCAACCAGATTATTACGTCCTCATTTGAACTGAGCTGGTACAGAGTTTCAGTTAAAACCGTGATTCCAAAATGCACGATGTGATGCAGTACAGTTTGAAATGAGATATGCTCTCAGTGGAACACACAGGTGGGACGAGTCAGAAAAAGCCTTGGCCCTCACACACCACTATTTCTCCTACTTGTATCATATTTCTTAAGAAAACAAGAAAAACCTCATGAGTCTTCACCAGAAGTTCACACTATTTCAAAGCCTTATTAAATATGTGTTTTTACAAAATGGACCAAAAGTGTGTTTATAGGTGTTTTGCTAGCGGATGAGACTGCTAATTCAAATTGTTATTTCCTCTCTCACCACAAAAGTTTACAAAAAAACCTAGATCACCTGAAATATATTAAAATGCCAGAATATTTGGGGAAATGAAGAAGCTTCATATTAATGTCTAAAGGATGGCCATTTCCAAATCCTGGAGCAGTAAGTTACCCAGTGTGTCCTAGAACCGTGGCATGGTGCAGCGGTCCTCTTCCTTTCATGTCCCTGATGTTCACATTCGCCCCATTCTGCAGCAAGAATTCACAAGTAACCAACGAACCCTACGGAATAAAAGCAAGAAACAATTCAGCACCTGACCTCTAGAGTAAGAGCCAAACCTGTTCTGCCTTCTCACCACTGAGTCATGTGGCAAAGGAAACAAAAGGGAATTGCTTCCATATCATATTTAAATGCTACTAGGTTATATAATTCCCAAGAAAGCATTAACAGGAGAATAATAGTTCACAAACAACTTTGAGAGAATATTGTAAGGACAACTGCAGCATCACATTATCATTCATTAGCAGAGCAAGCAGTTCAAAAGGAACAGTGACACAGAAATATCCCTATTATTCCCCTTCCCCTCCTCCCACATCAGTCGGTGCTGTACATCACGTACCCCTCGCACTGCCTGAATGAGTGGTGTTGCTTTGTTTTCTCCTACGTTGACCCAGTTTACTTCAGCTCCATGGGCCAATGCTTCTGCCATATCAGGAAGATTCTTCTCAAAGGCAGCTTGATACAGCTGCAATCCTGGACTAGGCTGTTTAGAGTCACAGAACACAGAAGTCTCTTGCTTGTCTCCTTCTGGAAAAAAAAACCAAAAAAACAAAAAACCAAAACCCGAAAACTTCTTATCTGTAATCCCTGTTTTTATAAGGTACCTCTTGGAATTCTGACCAAAAATGTAATTTCTCTGACATAAGGTAGCTCAGGTTTTGCAGAATGCTGTGCATAGTTGCCCCATTCTGCCAGAAGTCACAGATGCCTTTCGCTTGTTCCAGCATTCAGGCATGGCCACTTCACAGAATTATTACTGCCCAGAAAACATTCTCTCCACATTACTGGAAGGAGCGAATATCCTTCAATCTACTTAGTCCAAGTAATTTCTAAGAAATTAGTTTAGGTTAGAAGTGTGTTTTATCTTATACTGCAAGATATGAATAAGAATAATTTCCTGCAGAGATGCAGTCATACAAATATATCTTTGTCTGCAACAGCTTGATATACCTAAATATGAGGCTAATACCGTTCTGACCTAGTTTTTGTTAAAAGATACCATTGTCATTTACCAATTACTCACTGTGGCTATAATCTCTTGGACTAAAGCATAATCTTTCTTTTCATCTGAATAAAAGTTATAAAGAGTGAAGTCTAGGAGATAAAGACATTGTTGTATATAAGCTTTCAGGATTTACAGCATCATGTTTTACAATGCAGTCAAGGAAAGGGTCCAGGCCACATGCTGCTTGCCTACAAACCACAGCTGTGAACTACTGGATTTAAAACATCACCAAGAGCGCTTTGATGTAGAAAAATAAGTTTGCTTTATAAATAAGTGTTTCAGATATTTTGACAAGCCATACTCAATACATCTGTCAGCCCAGGATGCTAATATTAGACAGCAAATAATTTCATCAATCAATTTATAGAACTTAGAGTAAAGAGAGGGTAACATTTAAAGACATGGTCAATTCCACTAAGTGGAAAACAGAAACATTAAGCAAGAATGCTCAAATAACACATAAAAGCCTATTATCTGTGACTTAACGGGAATTCCATCTCCAAGGATTTAACTACTTATAAAAGGATTATGCATTTCTGTGGAGACTTGTCTGTATCAAAATGCAGCATTGCTCTCTCAACTAAAAAAAACAAAGTTCTGGCTCAGTATCATCTGACTGGAAAAAAACTATAATTCTCTGAACTCATTTAGAATAATTCCATGTCATTCTTGCTACCAAGCCTGGAGGAGAGAAAGGTCACTCAAGCAATCATTACCCTTCTTGATAATATTTCAGCCCACCAGGATAGAAGAGACATGAATTGTACCACCAAGTACTAATCTCTTTGATAAGAGCATGCTATCAAGAAATGATTAATTTTTCATCTTGAAGTACAAAGCCTAACGCACCTGGTTCATACAAACTGTTAGCTGATGTAGTAGAGGCAAGATGTTCTCTTCTGTCATCAGCACTCTGCTGGATCCCACTGTCACTGCTTTGTACTGTTTTGGAGAGAAACTGTAATTACTATGCAGACTGTAAGCTACCTACTCTTCACAGATACCATGATAATAAAGCAAGCTCTTATACTTGGTCCTGAATACGTAATTTTTTTATTGACTAGTAATTATTCAATATTCTTAACATATCCATAGAAAAATATGAAGTCCCATATTGCAACCATAACACTTATAATAATAACAAATGTTAAAGATTATTAGAAAGGAAAAGATCAGGATAAGTAAAAAAGCTTAAATTATTTCATGAAAACACTAAGCAATGCAATAGCAGGAGACAACGGATTAAAGGCAGGGAGATGGCCACAACACACAATGATTCACTAGTGCAAATACTGAACACGCCATAGCCGTAGTACTTACTACTACGTAGTTTTGAAGAGGTATCAAAGTAGGAGAAGAGTGAATCTAGTTCATCAGGACAGAACAGAGACTCCCGCCTTGCCTCGTCGCTACTTACAGCAACCGCTGGGACATGCAAGTTAGCAAAGCACAAAGCAGGCAGTAAGGAAGGGATAGGGCAGGAGAGAATGTTATTGGAAAAATTAAGAAGGATGAAAATACGGAGGAAAGAAGGTGGTTAATATGTTTCTGAATGATAAGCATCCCCATTCTAAATTCTTCCCCACCTAAAAATGCACATCTCTGAACATGTCTTTTCTCCCCTATACTTCTAAACTAGGCTATGACCCAAAGACAAATTCCAATTTCTCTGCGTGAGGCAGAAAATGAATTAATACAAAAATATGTTACTTTAAAAAGAACATGCGTAATATAGCTAAGGAGAGAAGTGTGTAAATACCTTTTTGGGATGCCGCACCTTGTTCCCCTGCCAAAAGGGATTTTTCAGGGCCACTGTGCCTTTTCTCTTCCTGACTTTGAGGCAAAACTTTTGTTCCAGGTTCAAGCAGAGATACTGATGCAGGCTGTTTCTCTACAAACTTTCTTTCCACATACTTTGATCTGATGTATGCCTCCTTCTCCTGCCTGTCATGTACAAAATCCCTGAAGTTAGCAAGCTAGTATTTTAACATTTTCATGTATTAAAAGAATATCCATTTCATATTAAAGCCAGTAACCAAAACCGTAGTTTGGCGTTGCACGTAAGGCACACTGATGACATTTTCATAAAGATGAAAAGCACAGTGTCTAACTCTTTCTGGATTCTCAATTAAATTTTGCATAAGGCTCAAAAGAAAGTAATTTTGTTAAGTTCATATACGTATATTTTTTTTCAGGCAGATATTTTAGAAAGTGGTAGGTGGAAGAAATAAGCATTAGCTACTGTATGTTACTTAGAATAGAACAGACTACTTCAGTTGGAAGGCACCTACAACAATCACCTAGTCCAACTACCACTTCTTGGTATTAATCCTTTATACATGTTTTACATTGTTAATAACCTATTAATATAGCATATAGTTAGTTTCTTAGGTAAACATAAATGGCAACATTTGTTAAAGGAACATCAAAATTACACAAGAGAACCATAACAATAACAAGCCTCAGGTAGGTACAGCCACCAGTTCCATCATGCATACTGAAATATTTTTCTTGTAACCTGAGGTTATCATCTTAAGACACACACCAGTTGTAACAACCTGATGAAAGGGGCTATGAAAGTATTCGTATTGAAACTGCTGAAAAGCAGTTACCACTAGAGGGAATATCTAGCAAGTCTCCTACTTAATTTATATTACTGTCATCTCCAAATTGCCAACACTTTATAAAATGCTGTTTTCTATACCATAAAACTGCCTGACAGCAAGCGGCACAGAACTGGAAAACTGGTAAAAAAAGTTTTAAAAGACACCTTATACAGCAGAACAAAACATTAGGAAACTACCTTCAAACGGAAATTAGCATCAGAGAAATGGTAGACAGCAATACAATCATTAGAAGGCTCCTGTAAAGAAGCAGAGTTCATGTACAATGTAGGCAGAAAGAAAAGAGCATTCTGGGGATCAGGGAACAAAAGTCAAACTCAAGAACAAAGTCACTGTAAACAAAAGGCACAGCCACAGGCTCCTTCCAGGAAAACTGGCAGACCAAGTACAGCTGGCTGAGATGGTACAAAGTAGACAGGAAACAAAATCAACATGCCCACATTGATGAGACAGAGCAGGATGCTATGGAGTTGTCATCAAAAGGAGGGAGGGAGATCAGAAAAAGAACAAGTGAAGAAGAGAAGCCAAAAGGAACCAACAGGATAAATACCCGATAAAGAGAAAAGGGGGAAAGCAAAACATATTGGTGGTAAGGGGAAACAGAGTAAATCAAAGGAGTGTTACACAGTTAAGTGGCAGCATCTTTTAAAGCTGGAGGCTGAAAGAAGCAACAAGAAAAAGAATTAAGAGGCACTGCTACTAAATTACTACCTTTGGCTTCCAGGTTGTGGCTTCTTTACTCCCACTTTTTCCAACTTCGCTTCATATATTCTATTTATAACATCATTTCCCAATTCACACATAAGCTATGAAGCAAAATAAATAAATTCAAATACAGTTGCAAAAGGCTTTATCTACCTATTTAATTGTTTTTAACCTCACTTGGCCTATTCTTACAACTTTGTATTTTCACTGGTAAAAGTACACTTACACAAATGAGCATGGTTTTATATCACGATCATGATATCATCAGTGAATAGAGACATAATTCCAAGTAATACAGCAAAAAAATATAGTTACTCTTTTAAAGTGCCATTCTCTTCTGAAAAATGACTGCAAAAATGACCATCTGTCATTCAAGAATCTTTTTTGTGCAATCAGAATGACATATGCAGGCCTCATTAACAAAGCACTGTTTTCCACCAGCTTTGCTGGTAGCTATTCTTATCCCACTGGCAAGAGAAAAGTCAATCAATTCTACTGCATCTTGTCCAACAGACATTTTTCCTAACATATAATGTTATGTCTATAGAAAAAGGATCAAAGACAAAAACCTGCAGATACTACTTTAAGGAGAATTTGGCCCATAAAGTCCAACTTACTGATGGCAATGAACAGACTTCTTGCTTCTAATACTAGGTAGAATATTGAGCTCTGGTATTTACCTAAACAGGACAAGGGTGTCATGGTTTAGGCGTAGTTTTGGGGTTGGTTGTTTGTTTCCTCAGCATGAACACAATGATACTAAAATTATTTAAGGTCAAACCACAAGAGAAATACTCCTACTCACATTGTCATTTGATCTTTCGGAATAGAGAAGCAATAACTAAGTACCAGAACATCACAGCTAGAAACAAATGCTTTGCATCAGTTATTCAGTTGCACACATGCATCCATGCATGACTTCCTGTTTTGGTATTTCAATGTCACATGATTTTCATAACCACGTTTCAAGCTAGAATTTTGGCACACAAGCACCACACAAGAGCAGTTGCATAAATGTTCTCATATAAGCCAGCAGCGGTACGAAATCAAGATCTCACTGTAAGAGCCGACATCTGAATTTTCAAGTATGATCGTCATGCTTTAGGCTGATATAGCACTTCTAAAATTTTTCAGCCCACTATATTATTGGTCTGTAAACAGAATTCCATTTTCATATGTTGAAAGTATCAGATGAAACTTAATATGCAAAGTGCGTTTGTGAACCCCAAAGTGCCATAAGTTGTTCTAACTCACAAGTTTGTAACAAGAATGACTACTGCTACTGCATGTATTAGAAGAGAGTGTGAATAAAAAAAAACCAACACACAACTATAAGCACTTTTGAGTATAAAATTTAAGACGTGCACTGGGTACAAATGCAAGTGTTTCCCGCATTGAACTTTGTGATGCAGTGGCTTTAAAACAACAACAATCTAAGCACCAAATAGAAACTTGTTTCAAAAATTCTATCATACCTTTAGAAGTTCAGGTTCCCACGAATCCAGCGTTAAAGATCTTACTTTTGAAAAGTGGACTCCCAAGCTCCTAAACAGCATGAAAAAACTATTAATATGTAACTGCAGGTTGTGCAGTTTTAGCTCAGACAGCTTTACCATTAGTTCATGCAAATAAAGCAGTTTCCTTAATTCTGTTTACAAACAGCGGTCTCTAACCTTGCTTCAATGTACATTTAATAGGCAAACACCATCCTTCCTAATTAAGTCAATACAGAAACCAAGTACAGTTTTGAAGAGTTCCCAACCTGTGTATCCCAGAGCACTCAATGCACAGCGTGATTCCTAGGTTGATACTGGCCCAGCGAGGATCTGCCAAACCACAATCACAGCAGGCAGCATTACCAGCAATACACTGAACTCGCTGTAGAGCACTTTCCCCCTTTAACAACTTCTCTTTTGTCTCACTGCTGGATTCTAGGCTTCCAGTAGAAGGGGATGATTTCTTTTCCTGTTTCTAAAAAAACAGACAACAAACAAACAAAAAAAAGAAGCACACACTACATTAAAAAAATAAAGGCCCTACAGATACTGACAACGCACTAGAATCCTAGAAAAGTAACTTCTGTATTTAAGGCCAAGGAAAGCCACAGAACTGAAAAAAAAAAAGTTCAGCTTTTTAGAAGAAATATAGAACTGAATATAGGAGTGTCCAATAATCCTATGAATTTCAATCACACTACAGAAAAGTCTCATTAAAACATAAAGGCTAAAGTTAACATTAGTAAGATGGAGTAAAAGACAGATTAGATATAAATCATAGTCTTCAAAGTTTTATTGCATTTCCACTGGAAGACAAACAACGGATTCTTTTTTCCTCCCCTCTCATAAAAAAGGTTTTCTCTAATTTTCAGTGTCTAAAGGGGGGTTGATGTTTGTTTGGTTTTTAAACTCACCTCAGATTCATCCCCTTTCTCTCTATATGCTGTAGCAATACTGGTCTGAACAGCCTTAATCCATGCCTGTCGCAGCTTTTCCGAGTCAGCCTGAAGCATGCAGCTTCTGTGACAGATACATGTGTACTCAGATTCAGAGAGACTGACCAAGCAGCTAACTTTAAACAACACATTGTTCAATAAAATGCAGACTCTTGAGAAAATTTCTTGCTATCACCACAAGTATATTGTTTAGTAGGCATCATCTAATAAACCCATTTGAGATAAAGCAGTGACCCTTTATGAATTGCAAACTCCTCGTTTCAAAGCTATTTGCAGGTAACACTAAACCACAGAGACGACTCTTCAAATAACCCAGAGAATGGCTTAGCTTCCTATTCCCTTTCTTATTCCAAATTTTTCATTTTTATATCCTCAGATGCAATTTACTTCCATGACTAATTACACAAGATACACGTATCAGTCCTTGAAAACGCAGTTCATTCATTGAGATCAAGAGAAAATTATTTTAAAGCTCTCTGACAAAGAATGAAATGCTTTTCACACCAACAGTCAAAGGAAACAGGTCGTGAAGTACAAAACTATTCCAACACTTAAAGGCTGAAAAAGTACAGGCAGGCAGGAGCAAAATGCATGTTAAAGTGAACCACAGCTGAGGAGGCAAACATTAGGACAGCAATTTGTTAAGAGAAACGTAAGTAGGAGTGGGAAGTGTAGATAACATCCAAACCAAAAAGCAGGTTGACCTTATATCAAAAATTTAAATATGGTCACATCTCAAAATCATTAATAAGAAATCAATGTTCTGCACCCTGGCTGTGGCAGGACTGCTATACTTCTCCAGATATAACCAATACACTGCACTGGTAGAGCTGAACAATATTTTTATTTGGTAGTTTCATCCAGTGCATTCTGAAATGTAATTTAACACTATTGAGGCAACATCTTTATTAATAAGTTTCTCTCTCATTACACCGATCAGAAATTTGGAGAAACTGAGATCTATTTTCTACGTTACTAAGCAGCTTGACAGTATCAGTTACTAAGCCACAACGGCTCTACAACCACAAGCCATTTATGCATAAAGCACAAGAATGTATGTTTATTTTAATGCCAAAACTAAACTACATACTAGGAACACTTCTCACAGCATCACTTACTCTTAGCCAAAGCTTCAGAAAACAGAATTGTTCAGATACTTTTCCTGTTTTGATCTATCCCGAGAGAAATGTTAATCTTGCATTTCAAGAATGTAATGATTTTTTTTTTTATTTTTAAATAAACATGCTCCATCACTTCTTACTTTGTAGGAGAAACCACCTCAAAACAGAAACGTCTTTCTATGTCCTCACAGTGTTTAACCGTGCAAAGCCGCAAGTCTTCAACAACTACCGTGGGATTATCCTAAGAGACAAAAATTAACAAAAAGGTCACATAGAGGAAAGATAAAGTTGCTAATAATCCTAAATTATTTATAATTTAATTCTATTTGCTTGTTTACACAGATTTTTCCTCCAAAAATAAAATTGTAAATAGGTAGAATTGAAGATACTTAGCAGAAAATATTTAGATAAATTCTAATGCTTCATTATATTTTATCAAAATTTCATACAAATTTTGGATAATTCATTTTTACCTACAATCCAATCTACTAAATAATTAACACCTTAAATTGAAACAACAGTACCCAAAGGAGTTCAAAGATACTTTCTAGGAGATGCAATTAGCTCACAAATAAATCAAAGATAATACTGCTGATTTAGGTATAATAAGTGCCAAGTCTAAAAACCAGAAGCTGGATGCAGTGGTTTTGAATATTTGATTCACTTCATAAGAATTCTATTCTAAACTAATGGCATTTTAAAGGCACTTTTTTTAAAGTAACATAAAAACGTAACCGAAATTCACAAATACAAAATGCCCAACTCAGATATGCTCACACAAACTCAACTGTTTCATTTCCAACCACAACAATGAAGACCCTTCATCTGATGGCATCTGATAACAAGGAATAGCCTCTGAACCTGGGCTGTTAATGCTGAAGAGAAACAAGTTGTCATAAACTCTACCCCTTTTTTTGGTTTTTTTTTTTGTTTTTTTTTTTTGTTTTTTTTTTTTTTTTTTTTTTTTTTTTTTTTTGTTGTTTTTGTTTTTTTTTTTTGTTTGTTTGTTTGTTTGTTTTGGGGTTTTTTGTTTGTTTGGTTGGTTGGTTTTGTTTTATTTTTTTCCCTGCCTTCTCCATATAGTTCTCTAGTTTTTTTCCCAACACAAAGAACAGTTACAACTATGTGGTGCAAAAGCAGATTCTAGAACAGTAAACAAAGGAGCAGGGGCCCAAATGTTGGCTGAAAAGGCCATGGCTTCCACAGCTCGGGGCAAAGTTGCACTTGCTGCACTTTCCCACCAGCACAGACAGATATTGACTGCCTTGCATTTTCAGTATTAAATACATGTCCATATCATCCCTGACTGTTCATAACAAATGCTTTCATGCCTTTTTTTCCCTCCCTTCTCCCCAGCTGCTAAACTGGGTATGTGAACCCAGTAACTGGAGCGAGCAAGTCCTGAAAGAGTTAAACACAACAGCTCAAGGAACTGCATGGAATATTTGGCTGCTACCAAGTGTGTACAAGCCTTTTGGGACCAACAACTTTTAAGGCGCTTCATAAACTTTCTCTGCAACAAGGTAACAAACCCCACAGCAAATAAAGTATGTGCTTACAAGTCACTGTGCAGGAATCTCAAAATCTGTAAGTGTAGCTGTTAGTCTCATTTTACAAAGGGAGAAACTAATTTAGAAAATGAAGTAGGTTGTTCAAGACCACACAGGATGGCAATGTCAGCCTGATCCATCAGGAAAACCATCACCCACACCCCAAACTGCCCCAAGCCAGTTTTTGATACCTACCTTAAATTTCTTCTGGTACACAAGTTGGTTATTTTGTATTGAGAACCAGCGCCTATTCAAATAAGAGACAGCAAGAGAATACATAACTGATTTTACAGTGCTTAGACTGAAATGTGCTAACATACAGTCTATAGAGAGACTGCATAAAAGAATTCACACAAGTAATGCCACAGTCAGTTTTGGCAAGTATTTCATGAGAGCAATGAAAAAGGGAAAGCAGAGACAAAAGAGAAAAGAAAGCAAGATTCAAATAATTTGAGTCCTAAACAAACACATTCATGTTATGACAACATTAGTTAAGCTATAACACAAAACATTTTCATTTCAAAGAAGATTTATGTCCATATTTTAGCAGCAAGCTACAATTAAGTAATTGTTTGCTAACACAAATTCAGGTAGTTTGAATAACAAAAATACTTCAACTATGTAAGCTGCTCACTTCTGAAATACTTGAGAGTAGAACTGAGAAATAACTTACTGAGACACTAAAAATACTACAGTGTTGCTGTCCCACATAGGTTTAATGTCTCCCTATATTTGGCATTTCTTAAAATTTTAGGTGCTGAAATAAAAATATTGCATACAAAAACAAAGCAAACCCAAGGAAAAACTTTTAAGTAGGACCCTAACTTAAGCCTCAGCTTTGTAGGAAAACACCAAATAAAAGATTTAACAAAGGCATCCTATAAAATGCAAAAGATAATGTAACACTCCTCTGAACTGTATCCTTCCTTGTCAAACTCATTGTTCAGATAGGATACAATTCATAGAGAACGGAATGTTCATTCATATTTTGGGAAAAATTATGACTGCCTCAGATCTCCAACAACTATGTTTTATCAGACCACCGAATATTAGGAAAAAAAAAGCAAATACAACATATAACCATCCCTTTCTAGCTCTTCTGGGGATGCACAAAATAAAAGCTAACCAATGATCACTAGTTTTGAACTGACAAAAATGAAGGGAATAAAAAATAATTCAGTCCTGCAGTGAAATTTACACTTTTTTTGTGTTGTTCAGGCTTGTAACATGAACCTGTGTTTATCACAGCATAATTCCTCAATTATCTCAAATACCCCACTTAAATCACACATCACTTTTTTCTGCATTGCCAATTAGTTTGAATGGTAACATTATACAAAATATTGTATTGCAACATATCTTGTTATTCTCCACAGATTGTTGAACTTCAAGGTATAGTTTACTACAATTAGTAACAAGAGCTCCACATATTTATTCAACCACCACAAGCCATTCATGAAAAGAAGCACACAAAGATTGTTAAGAAAAATTTAAGATATATAAAAAAAGTTAGATTAAAATCAGAAAATCTAGTATTTGTTAGAAAAGTTAGTACTTAGACAGATGAGATTCTACCTTTTAACATTTTTTTTTTCCAAATGTTGTGCAGATATATTTAGTTTAAAAAGCAACAACAGGATCTTCTTTTAACATTGAATTTCCAACAAAATAGTCATCTTTTTAGGTTCAGATAATTGAACAGAATAATGCAAAAAGTTAACTACTTTTCAATTTATTAACAGTTTTGGTCACTGCTATTTAAAAGGTATCACCTTAATCATCTATTAAAAAAAACCCAAATCACAGATGCAGTAACTAAGCCTCAAATATGAGCATAAGGCACATTATTGCTAATATTTAAATAAGTAACTCAACAAAAGAGCAGACTAGAAAAGGAAAATAAACTCAGGCTTTTTATGTGCTTTTTTTTTTTTTTTAACATAANACACCAAATAGAAAAAACATGAAAAGCAGTGTCTAAGTCAAAGGAAAAAAAATGCAGCCTCATCCCAAGAGAGCATGCAATGGAGCAAATCCCTAATAATGGCCTTGGGTAATATAATTAACTTCATTAATACAATGCTTCGTTTGTTCTACAGATAAATATTTACTGAATTACTGAAATACATAAGCTCCAGTCTGATCAACTGGATATAAATGAGCACACAAATTGTAGAAGAAATTTGTGTTATCTTTAAATTCTAGTCTAGAAGTTTTCAAAGTCTTCCAGCCCCTTTTTTTCCTAGTAGAGAAATTAAATCTGTTTAAGAGAACTTTCCAGTCCAGCTAGTGTGGAATTTTCAATTTTTTTTAAGAAACTTATTGAACAAGATCAACAATTAATAATCATAGAATCATAGAATAGTTTAGGTTGGAAAGGACCTTGAAGATCATCGAGTTCCAACCCCCCTGCCATAGGCAGGGACACCTCCCACTAGACCAGGCTGCCCAAGGCCACGTCCAGCCTGTACTTGAACACCTCCAGGGATGGGGCCTCAACAACCTCTTGGGGCAACCTGTTCCAGTGCCTCACCACCCTCAGAGTGAAAAACTTCTTCCTAATGTTCAATCTAAACCTGCCCTCTTCCAGTTTCAAGCCATTCCCCCTCGTCCTAT
>VUYV01000398.1:609078-630397 GCA_008711295.1 Anarhynchus alexandrinus
TATCTGACTATAAAGGGCTTCATCCACTGGGTCTTCTTGGTCAGGTGGCCTGTAGCAAACCCCCACTGTAATGTCCCCTGCTCCCGATTTCCCTTTAATCCTAACCCATAGGCTCTCAGTTGGCTCTTTATCCATCCCCAGGCTGGGCTCCATGCATTCCAGATGCTCTTTAACATACAAGGCAACACCACCTCCTCTTTTCCCCAGCCTGTCTCTCCTGAAGAGCCTGTAGCCTTCCATTCTAACACTCCAGTCATAGGTGGAGTCCCACCAAGTTTCTACGATGCCAATGAGATCATAGTCCTGGAGTCGTGCCCACATCTCTAGTTCCTCCTGCTTGTTCCCCATGCTCCGTGCATTTGTATAGAGGCACTTCAGCCTTGTCTTCGTTGAGGCTGACCTGGTTGGAGCAGCTGTAATTACCTTGCGCTGCTCTCCAGGCGGCATTCCTTTGCCGTGTATTAACGGTGCCTCCCCATTGGCTCCTGTTGGTCCTCGAGCTCCTGGCTCATCTAGGCAAGACTCTGATCCTGCTGCAGTGTAGCCAGCACATTTTGGAGCTAAGGGCTGCAGGCCCTCACCAGTACCTTGCTCCTCTTTCCTTGGTACGACATCCCTTGGCTGGTCTTGGGCAAACCCAATAATACCCCCTTCCCCCGTCGAATCTAGTTTAAAGCCCTGTTAATAAGCCCTGCTAATTTTTGGGCGAAAACCCTTCTCCCTCTTTGAGTGAGCCAGCCCCCATCTGCTGCCAGCAGGCCTGGTGCCGTGTAGGTCATTCTATAATATAGTATAACTTGTAGATCACACTTTTGCGATAGACATCAACAGAAAATAAAGTTAATACCTTTTACTATACGCTTGAAAAAATAAAAGTGGTAGAGTCCCCTCCAACATGTCGGCACCACAGCAGTTTTATTCAGGCCAAAAACTGAGTTATTTCATACTAATCAACTATCATCAATAAATTCTACTCATTACTGTAGGAAACAGACTGCTGGGGGTCTACAACAGAAACAGCCAGGAGCTTCTGAGGTACAATATATGTACTGAAGGTGCTGTTGTAGGGTATGCCACATTTATCCTGTTCTAAGAATTAACGTTCATAAACCTTTAGGCAACATGTGTGCAGTAAGTACTGATCATTATCAAAGTTTCTTTCAATATGTCATTCTGTCAAAAATAGGAGAGAAGCATGGTGAAGGAGAGAACATACTTGGGGAATCTTAAAAGTAATTTGCACTGCCTCACTCGGTAGTGCTTAAATATAGCTTTTTTGGGTTTAGAAACTGAGTTTTTTCCATCATTTATACCTACACAATTCAAAAGTTTTTGTTAAATAGGAAACAATACAAAATTCACTGAAAAACGTTTCCAAATTCTGAGAACTGAGAGTAATACCAAAAAGAAATATAAAATTTGAGTTTTACATTAAAAAAATAATTATGGTCATTGATTTTCAAGAGGAAACAGTTTTCTTCGCTAGTTGCTATCAGCACGCAAATAAAATAGAGTGATTAAGAATGCACAACATTTAAAAGTTACATCTATATTTCCAATCCAGTTGATAAGAAAAATCTCACCAACTGCAATTGGAAGAAGTCAAAACACTGATCTTGTACGCTCAGAAGTTTGAGTGCAGAAACTTTGCTTCAATTCCTTTTTAGCTAGAACCAGCTCAATGTTTCTAATTCTTTTAAAGGTGTTGAGGAGCAGGTATACGGGCATCCCAGGCAGAATCCTTCTGTTATTTTCTTAGACTGAGCCACTTATACATCCATTGCAAGTAATCAAAATTAAATGCAGGGTTAATTAAGAGGTTTTGCGTGCCAAAGAAACATCGGGAAGGTATAAAAGAAGCTGGTTGGTACCTGATGTGATCGGGCTTTTTCCTGTCATGTGAAAAAATGGGGCAGGATTAAAACATAAGGGAAAGGAGGAAAAGGAATGAAAAATGCAAAATGAGCAAAATAAGCAAAGAATTAGCATGATCTGAAAATACAGCAGAATTAAAAAGGAAAATATTTAACGCATCCAACCTAAAAACTATCCAGAACATACTAGTGTGATAAATGCTTTTTTCCCGAACACACATTTATTCACACATATCTTTCTTCATGATATGGACTTATTTTTCATTTGAATTTCTAGGAACCAAAACAGCTTTCCACCTACTGCTCCACAATAATAAATACACCTCATTTCAGTTACTGATGCCTTAAGAAAAATAGTGTACAGTAAGATATCATTTACAGACAGACACACATTCAAAAAATCAGTCTCCATACCTGTTACTGTAAGACTTTGCAGTATAAAGATATCATTTTGATTCCACTAAAGTATATTATCTGAAATACTCATGTACATTACCCACTATGCATTTAGTCACAATAAAAAGAGATTGCAAAATCTCCAGCCCTTTCAAAGCACAGCAACACTGAATTGCAAATAGCTCTTGTGGTTTGCTTTATAACCTGCTCAAACACTATTTATTTCTCAAGCCAATGTCATGCAGAACTATCCCAAGAACAGGAAACTCAATGCAAAAGCCCAAATAACTAAAGTCTTCAGACAATTAAACCCAAGCTGCCAGCTGCCCCAGGAAGAAACTACATCATCCTAGCAAGAAATTAGCTTGGATTGGAAACAAAATATTTTCATTCATTAGAACAGATTTGCGCCCCTTCAAAGGGCTGCATTAGATGATTGGTTTTGATCTTTTTCTCCCCCAGCAACCAGACTTTTTCCAGCATAATCCACTATGGTATCCATGGATTCATTGACCAAGACACATAAACAGAAGCATTACAATTACATAATTGTTAGCTAGAATGATACTGATGTATGCCAAACCCAGACAAACTCCATTGTACCATTTCCTTTTCTCTTATGTTTTTAACACTGCCAAGTATACAGTAATAGCAGTAATTGCAATGACTTTTGGTGTCTTTAATCCAGTCTTAACGGAGCACTTAAAAAGTTCTAGAACAATCAAAATATCAACCAATACCAATGGAAGGAAAAGAGAAGCTACCGTTTTAAATACGTATTACTCCTGACAGTGCAATCAGCAGTTCACAAGGAAGATCAGTGCCATCACCCTTGGTTCAGAACATCAGGAAATTCCAGTATTTCCTTCTAGGCAAATTCTTCTGGTTTAGTTTCAGCTGGTTGATTTTCCACCCATCTCCTCCAAAATTGGGTACATAATGAAGCAGCAAACTACCTATCTGATAAGAACACTGAAAAATATCTTGTCTGCTTTGAGATCTGACTTCAGCCCTGAATTCCCCCATATAAAATACATCATTCTCTAAATGTTTCCTCCTTTGGTATCTCATTATACATTTTTACACACGAAACAGTTTAATGCAATGACAGTCCTTTTGTTCTCTACCTAGTGACTGGAAAAACACCCTCACTTCTAATATATGGTAAACTTTAATCAGTACTATCTTCCTGCAGCTGAAACGGCAATATTATCTAAGTAAAGCATTCCATCAGTGGAAATAGGCTGTGGAAAGTGGCAAAGACCACTTCAGTGCCCACAACATAGCAAGCAATTACAAATGTATTCAGAAATAAAAATAAGATAAAAATACTTCTCTATTTTTATTAAAACATTAAAAATGGGG
Source organism: Anarhynchus alexandrinus (assembly GCA_008711295.1). Taxonomy (NCBI): domain Eukaryota; kingdom Metazoa; phylum Chordata; class Aves; order Charadriiformes; family Charadriidae; genus Anarhynchus; species Anarhynchus alexandrinus. The sequence continues at coordinate 612,714 of VUYV01000398.1, forward strand.
CTAGATTCAGAAGCTAATAGTTGTCTTCATTAAGAAGGTCTTAAACATATATTTGATGTATGGTAATGGTAGTAGTAGTTTCATAACAATTAGTAATTCAATTTCTTACGCTATCTTATAGATAGCGTATCCAATGCTGTTCTCTGCCTAATTCTGAAGCATCCAACTAGCCTATCACAGTGAGATAAGTTATCAAGAACCTAAGATTAAAACAAAGTTAAAGGTTTAGCTTTATTGAATACTCCTGTGACAAATAGAAGAAAAAAACTATAAGGAAATATAAATTATATAGTAAAAGTAGGCAGCTCTGACTCATTACTGAGCTGTTTACCTTAGCTCTTTTAAATAACTTATTGTTTGGATATGTTTTCATTACAGATGTTCAAACCTGTAACTTAACCTGAAAGAATGTCATTGTGTATCCCAATTTCATTATGACTTCTCCATATTTATTTTGTGTCCATTTAAGTTTCCAACATGCAGAATTTAGTTTTAATTGAATCCTATTCTCTAACCACTTTAAGGTAAGATACATGTACAGTTTCACTAGGTACGAAACCACATGGAAGAAGAATATTTCTCAGCTACCTTCCAACACTCCTGTCCTGCTCCCTCCCTACAGAGCAAGACTTCTATGCTATCCAAAAGAAGAACCCAGAAAGCGATCCAGAGTTTTGCCTTCAGTCACTTATCAAGAGGCTGCAGTCAATCCTGCAAAACACCTTGCAAAAAGGATCCTTTCAGCCTGCTGAGAATCCAATAAAGGACACTTTCCTACCCTGTTACTGGGGATTTTTCTCGGTGTGCTTACACTAACGCTTTACTTCAGACCAGGAGCATGCTTTTGAAGCACATCTCCCAGTTTTCTCCCTTCACTGTCCTTTGTCTTGGAGAACTCTGAATTCTGCTTGGATGAAACTGACCCAGAAGGTACATTACAATTACAGACAGATAATGAGACCACAGGACCAGACTAGAAGCAGTCCAAAGCGAAGTCCCTTATACTAGTCGCACCTGACTTGCTAATACAGATACCGACTGTCTTATTGACACCACTGGCCCATGCATCAGCCTATGGATTTAAGTGAAGCAATCCCAATTTGTTATAGACTTGTGATGTACCGAAGATGCTCAAGGAACTATAGAATAATTAAGGTTGGAAGGGACCACATATCCAAATGCACATTCTGGCCTTTGAAACACTTTGTATAGTTTAACAAAAGCACTGCTGCAAAAATTGCAGAGTATAAGATAGTAAAAAGAGCTCTGTATCACAACAACTTGACTTTAAAATTCAAGAACTGTATCAAGAACTGTAAATGCTCCAGCTTATGTAATACTTCCTTGAAAACAGCGTACACCCTTGGAAATGCAAAAGATAACCTGTTCAGGAAGAAAAATATTTAAACAATAGTAAAATACACATTGTTAAATACACATGACTAAATATATTTTGAATTCCCAACAGGACCAACAAAACTACTAAGCAGAAGTCACTGCACAGGACTGTAAAGGATAACAATTCCGTGCTTATCTTTCAGGAAAAATAACTGAAGTCCTTGAGTACTTGAGTCCGTCACTATGTTTCCCTGCTTCCAACTTCCATTTTACTTTGTCCTCTAACACTTATTTTCCCAACATATACATTCACATAGCTTACTGTATACAATCATAAGGATTGCTCTGTTTTAACCCCAGAGTAAGGCCAAAATGCAATTACAGGGTCAGACTGAACACAACAAAGCAAGTTCTCCATACATAGGACTTCTCCAGCCTAAGATGTAAGAATATAAGAAAAAGGCTTGCGAACAACTAGGACAGGAAATAAGGTAAAAATGGCTTTGAAGTGTCATCTCTATGTTAATTAATGGAGTTGTCCAAGCGTTCTGTCAAAACTGTGGAATCATTGAGTTGCACAGGTTATAAATCAGATTAGTGTTTAGCTTAACAAACAGTATCTTAATAAGCTAGTACATAGAAGTTCTGAATAATTACCTGTTCCAAGTCTTGAAGGCATTGCTGGCTCGCTTAAATAGATAACCTTCCATAACAATACCATTGGCTGCATCTACGTTGTATTCTAGTTTAGTATCATCACTGGAATAATCCTAGTACAAAAGAACAAGACAAGAAAAGGACATTGCAGTTTCAAACAAAACTTCAAATATGGGCAGTATTAATGTCAAAAAGAGTAAACATTTAGGAATAACGTTTTGCCTGCAACACTTATTAGTCAAGCCATGACTCTCAGCTCCTGAAATTTTTTTTTAAAAAGCATTTTTAAGAGATCAGAATGCTGAGGATTTTTACTTTACCTGCACACAAGGGGAATTTCTTGCTCAGGTACTGGTGACCCCTATGGCCAAGTAGAAGGCAAACATTACTGACAGAGCATCTGATGCTTCAACTGTCCACTCAAATGGTCTCACATATATTTCAAAGAAAGGGGAGAGTAAGGGAGTTAGGAGTTAAAACTGAAAAGCAATTGCAGCCTGTTGCAGACAACTGTACAAAGCCAGTTGTGCTTTAGAGTTTCCTTCAGCTCTGTCATCTTGACAAGTGACCCAGATCAGAACTTAGAAGACAAGTAATCAAATAAAGATGATGCTATCAGTTATCTCTAAATTAACGTGGTCTGGGTGCTGCAATGATGACAAGAACTCAGCAGTCATTTTTACTTTATGATCTTTGACAAGAACATGAAGCTAGAAGTAGGACAAGGAAATATACATTTCAATCAATCTAATAACAAATAGTAACAGCTAATAACAGTTAGTAGCAGCTTTACAGTTTTATAAAGGTTAACTGCTTCACATCTCCAGCAAAGGTAGAGTAGACTAAGTAGTAATGTGTGGTGATTATTTGCTTTCATATCTCCTCTGAAACAGCATGGAGTCTTCCCAGGGAGGCTAATGGCTACTAAGGGTGCATAAGAAAGCACACATGGAATGACATCGTTTATAATAAGCTATGTCCAGAGATCAAAATAATATGCATGCTATTATTTAATTCCACTGTTAGTAAAATAAATCCTTAAAGTAGACTAGCAACATATGGCTTCTTCCCCTTAACTAGGGAAGAAGAGACACATCACCAAAAAATAAGTTTCAGAAGAAAAAAAGCAGGTTAAACACTGAAGACTCATTATATTTCATAATGTCACTCTCCCATACCTTCAGCAGGTACTTTTTGTAAATTGCAAACATCAACTTTGTGTGACTACTATGTCAGTAAAGCTGTTTTGTAATTTGCTCCTTAGGAATTTTTCTACATATATGGGAAAAGAGGCTATACAAAAAAAAAAATCAGCTTCAAACCCAATACCATTAGCCCTATATAATATTCCAACCTGCACATAACTTTTCTGCTATACATTACATTTACTCTTATACATGCAGATGGTATGGTCCAATCCAAGTTAATTAAACAAGACAGTAACGTGGTTACAAATATCAAAACAGGCCCTTTACACTCCCAGGCCAGCACAGCACCAAATTCCATGAAATTACTCAGTGTTTTCAACTATTACCAATCTGAATAGATTAACTAAATTTGAAGTGTTAAATCTAAATTTTTATTAATTGACTGGCAGAAGATCAGTGCAAAAGTAAGAGTTCCAAAAGAAAATGAACTATCATATCACTATCATATACTGGTCTGAAAAAACATATTATTTGCAAATAAAAGCTTCTAAAAATCACAAGTTTGTGCATTTAATATTCAGCATTTAATAATTTTGATTTTCTGCCTGTTGTCTCAATCAGAGCATGCTAAACGTTAAAGACTTCATGTAAGCACAAACAGCCAAATATCACAGTACAATTTTAACTTAGTATTTCAAAACTTAACATACACAAATATTCTCAAAGTGTCAAAAGTTTTTTATCTCCTCCAACAAAAAAAAAAAGAAAACCCCTGTAAGCACAAACTTAAGACATGCAGATGTCACATTCCCCCCCCAAAAAAACCCTGATAAATTACTCTAACTTACCAGCTCCCAAACATAATGAAACCTGCTAAAGATTTGCATCTTCCTGCCTCAGTGATGCCTGCAACTCCTTGTCTCATGAAAGACAACATCTATTCCCTCAGTCTTTTCTGTCCAAACTACTATGTAATCACATTTTCCTCCAGGTTTGGAGAACTGCCGCAGAAAACGCAACTGTCTTTTCTTTTTACACACTGAAGACTTATACAGGCATGACATGAAGACTACTTTGGATAATTTATCACACTACACTCTCAGTCCAAATTGTCTAAAATACTGAGCCTTCTTCATGAAGTGTACTTAGTGTCATTTTTAATGGCTTCCTGGATTGACTTGCACCTTTCTAGAGCAGATAAAGACACAAGAGTATACCGACAAATGTTTAATATTTTCCTAACTATACATAGCAGACTACCAACTCAGGGGCAAGGGAGTAAAGCTTCCATATGCTTTATCCATAAAACTTCATTGATAAAGTTGTGGTCAGGAAAAAGATGAACCAAGAAAAACCACACTTTGTTTCAATTAACAGGATAAAAGTAGAAAACAGAACTAGATAAGACGTGTCTGATCTTATAGTCTCTGCTATTTTACAATTAAAGAATAGGAGAAAAGCAGTCACATTACAGTTTATTTTTATCTTGGCTCATGGAAAAGTTTAGTGAATCACGAACAAATAATCAGGGGGTGGATAGAAATACATCCATATCTTTCCAGTGTCCTGCATAGGAGAATCACATGTTAATAAACCCAGTCACTTTATGTGATTCAGAATTTTGTATTCTTTAAGCAAACACGTGACTGAAAGACTGAATTTTAAACATCTTTTATTTACTAATTAGGTGTCATTTAAGACTAAAGTACATTTCACTTAATCAGAACTATGAAAATTAAGCCACTATTATGAAAGTTACACTGAAGTGCTATATTGCACATTTCATTCAGATTTGAAGGAACATCTATAGCTTCTATTCTGATACACATTTTTCAAGGTTGGCCAGGTACTGGAAGAGAAACATGTGGAAGTGGGTTACATAAGTGAAGTGTACAGCATGCTTTCATGCCTCTTTTTTTTTTCCCTCCTTTTTCTTTAAATGTCCATGAGGGTTAGCAAACAAGATGGCAATGGAAAACAAACTTTCCTTTCCACAATTAATACTAATTTGGTGGGTCACAGAATACTTACTATCCTTGACAGTGTTTCAGTGAATGCCTTTTCATACAAACTTATCAATTTACCACACATACTGGATTCATTTCACAGCTTGCATTTTTTCTGTTTCTCTACATATAATTTTCTTGTTACCAGAACAAACCCCCGTATTTTTCAGCAGCAGAGTTTTTGATTTACTTTCAATATGAAAATTGCTAGCAGGTCATGAAAGCTATTTAAGCTATTTAGCAGCAAATTTTGGGGAGTGTAAGTAGCTGCATTTTAACATTGAATATGTATTCAATATGTTTTTTTACTTTAGAGAAGCAGAATTTTTAAAGTTTTTAAAAAGGCAGTAAAAGGGGGAGCATAAGTACCCAAGAACACACTAATTTGACAAGTTACTCCAGCATATACTAAACAGAAGACACTAATTGTGCAACCCCTCCAATTTAGAAAGTTGCTTCCATTCCCACCCCATGGGCAAAAGAGCTGTTTGTCATGCTTAAGCTGAAAGTCCCTTGAGGAAGGGCTTAAAACAACAACAGACACAACAAGTAACAAGGTTTACAGTCCAAGACAAAGTGAAAGAAGGCAAGATAGTCATTGAGCATACAAGTCATTTGAAATACTGGCACATCTTTGTTTTGAGACAGGAATTAGTTTGCATTACTTCTCAACAGCAGCTCTGGTTTATGCCTGCTTTATGACTCTGGTAGCATCTGGTTTCCTATCATCTTGTTTACTCAAGATGTTAAAAATTTTCAAATCGTTCTCACTCCAGCTGTTTCCTGAGCAGTCCTTCGGGTGCAGATTTTTTTTTTTTTAATGAAAAAGGGATTTGAATACAACAAAAAGTATTTGAAGTTCAATGCAAAGGTTTTTCCTGTATCATTTCCCCTTCATTTGAAAGCAAAATATTAGCTCTGTCACAAAACCAAAAAGCCATAATTCTGTTTACAAGTCCAACCAATTTTTAAATTATTTCTTCTTTAAATTCAACATGTTACTACAGCAATGGGCTGCAAATTTGTCAGAAAACAAGAGTTAGAAGTCTTATGTGATACTGACACTGTGACACCACTCTTTTGATACTAATCTTTCCCTATAAAAATATACTGCAAAATGTTCCCAGAATGATCACATTTATAGATTAATTCATAGTATGTGTTGCTCCACATTAAGACAGAAAAAATAATTTCTTACACTAAAAAAATTGTTTCCTGCATATTTGCTGAGTAAATAGAACACAAAAGTTAAAACAAACAAAATAAATCAGACATCAGTTCTTGTAAAATAGAAATCAAGCTATAGTGATGATCAATCCCTTCTATGACTTTCGTATTAGCCTCTCAGACAACAGTCTAATTAAATAGGAGGATGATTATAAAGAAGAGTGAGATGAGTAATTTAATTAGTGCAATTAATCTGCATGCATATGCATATATACGCAAACATGGGTCGTGGGTGGGTAGGTGTGTGCACATGTGCACTTACCTATACATTTCAGAAAAGGAACTGTTCTTTATCCACACAATGAAGAAAAGGCACCATTCTGAAGCATTAGATTAAAACTTCAGTATATTAAATGCATATATACCTCATGGAATATTCAACACAAGAAGCAGAAGTTGTAGTAGTTATAAAAAAATGAAAAGATTGGGCACTGGAAGATTTGGGAACATGTGCCTAAAAGGCAGCCCCAGTGGAAAGCAACATGACAAGCCATGAGAACAGAACAGAGAACAAGGTTGCCATTCTGGTCAGGTTGACCAGATGACAAATAATGATATAAAGAAAAAAATCCAAGGTCTAATGCAGTTCAAGATTCTGAAATCCTGAGCTGGAAGCAAACTTGGTGGGAAGGTTGGGAAAAGCACATAGGAGGAGACAAAAAACAAACAGACAACACAATTTGAGTAAGAAACCAAGAAAATTATTTGACGAGCTATAAGAGCAATCTCCAATAAAGCAGGCCCTTCAAAGCCTAGATGCATTAATCTAGGCATTATAAACATCATCACAAAAATACATTGACTTCATGGATAAGGACAGAAGACAACATATACAACTTGAAACACAGAACTTTAGAGGACAACATAAAACACAATATGACTGCCCTGATTATATTTTAGAGACAGCATAAAATTGTCATTCAGTTAAAATAAGGAACAATATATAACCTCATTGTGATTGCCATTTGTACTAGAAACCAAGAATATTTATATTAGACACAGATACAGCTCAACATGTTTCATGAAGCTGCAAAGTTTCAATAATCATTGATATTATTAGAAATAGTTTACCTGGAAAGCAGCCTTAAGCAGCATTTGGAAAAAAAAAAAGACTGTAAACACAAATGGCAACAGCAATGACCATAATTCGTGGTAACAAGTTATTATTTCTATAGCCAATTAAAAGATAATTGTCCCTAACTTACATCCTTCACCAAGCACCGCTGTTCTCTAACAGTAAAACCCTCAACTACTGTCCACTTCTGAAAATAGGCCTATTGAGCCAAAACAAATTAAAATTTGAACTTCAGTGTTAATTCTCAAGTTCCATCTCTTTCCCATTTCCCCTCTTTCTTCCCCTTCCTTGCCTGTAGTTATCTCCTGTCTGCCTCCAATCACAGCACATCAGCACTGCCCTAAAACCCATCATCGTGTCTGCTCAATTTCAGTTACAGCAACCCTAATGCTTCCCACCAACTCCTGCAGGAATGACAGGATGAAGTGACAAAAACATTTTCAGCAACCAAAAATATTACCTTTTCCCATTAGTATTAATATTAACTCCTACTAAGGCTACCTGAATTAAATCTTAGCATGCTTTCATCCTGAATTTATTTACTCAGTGTTCATTTACATTAGGCTTTTTTTTTTAATTTATGCCACCTGAACTGATACAGAATGCATTTGAATGAGAGTATGAAGTGTTGCATTACCTTTAAACTGGTATCTAATCCCTTTCAAAAGTAACTGCAGTATTAGCTCACTAGCGGAGAGTTCAGTGGAAATATTTTTAACTTCTAGCATTATACCTGCAAAACCAATACTGATCTAGAGCTTCTGAAACATCCAAACAACAGAAGTCATTCACCCCACAACATGAATTATCTACATTTTTCTCAACAAGCAAAAATAAAAATTATTGCACATACAAATCTTCCCAAAACACCAATTTAATGTTATCACTTTCATATCTGCGTACAGTTGAACACCATACATTAGACAGCCTTTACAAAAGTTTACCTTTCCTCTTTACATGCAATAGCAGCTGCCACACTACCTCAAAGTGCTGCACTCCTATTTGGCACAGTCCAGAAAGTGATATATATGACTGTAAGACTGTGCAGTGTATAGATCTCTTCTACAAACAGAGGAGGGCAAGACAGCAACTTTTACAACTATATTGAATCCAAGATGCAATAGGAATTAAGAGTTCAAATGAAATGTTAAAGAATCCCAGCATACAAATAAATTCTACTGTTCTATTTATGTTTCAGTCAAAACTAAGCATAATATTCTGTTCTGCAATACAAAACAAATAATCTGCAATCCAGCCCTACAATTACTGATGCATAAGTCTATTTCTCTGCACTAAATATAACATCCCTCACAGTTCCGATGCAGAGATGCACTGCTGGGGAGAGATGCTAAAGATACAGAAATGTGTGTGCAGTCTGCCTTTTACATTCTCTCAAGTACCTTTTGTTGAATAGTGGAGTGCTTTTGCTCCATATCTCTCTTCTCCTTTGCAGCATCTACAGCCAACTGATCCAGCTGTAAAGAGAAACAGAAAATTGGACCTTTAGATTTCAAGAGAAATTTGGCTCCGTAGATTTCATAATGCTGACAAAAAAAGAACATTATGTCTAGACATTGCATGACTTTTGTTTTATTTGCATAGTATAATTACTTCTCTGGTCACAAAGTGTTTACCTTGAATAACCACTGAAGCCTTGTGTAAAGCACCGCACTACCATCCTGAATTAACCTCTACAAAAGGTGTACATTTCTTGTAAGCCTTAGAAGGAATGTTTCAAAGAACAGCATGGTGCCAAGCATATGCGACTCTATACTGCATTGATGCTCAGTCTCTGAAGAGAATGACTCATGCTTTAGCTGCTCTTGCTGGCTGACTGGCCTATGCAGCAGCACTGGCACTAGCAGCAAAAACCAGAAGGAGCGAATGCGAGTGATTTTTCCCCTCCACAAAGACGGGGGAACTGCCTCCCTCAACCAGGCTTTCGTATTGATAGTTTTCATCCAGTCACCCAGCAGTAGTTGAGCAAGATTCCTCGAAATCTTAGGCAGAAGCATTCAAACTGTTTCTAGTTTTCAGAAATAACAACAATATGTTTTTGCAAAGAAGAGAGACTGTCACAACAGAGAGGATTTAAGTTAGCAACCTTACAAAGTCTGTGATAATAAAAAAGACACTACCAAAACACGTGCTGCAAGTATGTCTATAGCACTACTATGTAAACTTTTTCCTTTTAAAACCAGAAGGAAAAAAGGAGGCCAGAAATTTAAGATATCCTGTAAGACAGTAAGGGTTTTTTTTGGTGGTTTTTGTTTTGTCTTGTTGGGGTTTTTTTGGGGGGGAGGGGGTTGTTTGGTTGTTGTTGTTTTTTGGGGGGGTTTTTTGGGGGGAGGGCATCAGACTTTGATGTTTAAGAAATATGGTGAAGTAGAGGAGCAGATGCTGCCTGAAAGACCTGTTAGCTTGGTACTTATGTGACGTGCTATGGAATCTGATGAACTCCTCCTTTATCTAGCCTGTAATACAAGCCTGCCATTAACCCCAGTCACAGCGTCTTACTGAATAACGATGCAGATGCAATACTGAAGACAGCGGTACAGCCCGCAGCTTTACATCTGTGGGACAGACCTCGTTCTACTCCAGCCCTAGAATAATGCAGCCAGGAACAGTGTGCAACACCAGTTTTCCAGCTGAAGTCAGTCACGTGCCAGAGTATGACTAACAGAACCTCTAATTCACACACAAATAGAATGGCCTCCACCCACTCTCATAACCACAAGTGAGAATCCCTGCCAACTCTGGTCATTTTCCTGTATTTCCCCTGCTTGAAATGATACAAATGAGAGAAAAAAGGAACACTAACTGGCTCTTACACCCTTGTGCTAGACAGTCTCCAACCATTAAGGAGCCATCAGATAGCTGGGACACCTGGATCCAATTCTATACTCTGTTACTTTTCTTAACTCTTCTCCCTCTGGCTTCTTCTATGGTTGAAATGGCTATACCAGCACTTTCACGCCTTACAGGTATTTGTGAACAGAACACATTAAAGGCTGAAGCGTCCAGACATCATATTTATGTAGCTATATGTCTGAAAAATGATAGAGGAGCCTGTAAACAGACTGGGCTGCCTTTGTGCTCAAAGACTGTTTTGCACCAAGAACCCCAGGAAACCCGTTCTTCTGTGATAAAGATGAGAACTGGTCCAAGGGCTGCTCAAGACTTTATAGGAATCAAGTTTCTTACTAAAATCTCAGATTCGGTAATCTGCACATGGCTCCTAAGAAATTCTTCCTCCTACCCTGCTAGGCAAAACAGAAGGCAGCCACATTCAGATTAAGGCAATTACCTCTAATTTATCTTAAATACAACTGTTTGAGGATACATTTACCACAACATAACAAAGTTCTTAACAGCAGCTCATTTCATCATTTAGTATTTTACTATCAAGACAACATTGCATCATTCCAGTTTCCAAGCTCAGACCCGAATTTCTTCTTTTCACTCAGGTGAGCAGCATATCAACAGTCTTAAACAAAAAAGACCAACAGCATACAACAATCAAGAATTGTGGCCAATCACACAATTAAACTATCAAAATCCCAGTCATTATACCACTACTGGGTAGTCTTCAAAAAAAGTTTCCATCCATTCCAGCATATAGTTATAAATTTTTAAAGTAATTTGTTACCTGTGCACCAAGATCTTTCATGTAGGGCTCAAGTTCACTAAAAAGGTCATAGCCTTGATGGAAAAAAGCCAGATGGGCATACATAAATGATAACATCTAGAAGGAAAAAGTATATATTTTTTAAAAAGGATAAGTATTTATCAGATATCACAAAAATATACACTTAACTAATCCACATGAACAAACTTAAAATATAATTCCAGGGTTAATTTCTGCTCTCTTGTGTCCTGCCAATTTTACATCAATATCTCGTAGAGCTTCCAATGTCATATATAAACATGCAAGGTAAAAGGCAGCAAAGAACCAAGGCAAAAATCTCAGAAATTAGTTAATAGGATTAAACCCATTAACAAGACAAATCTATTTAAGGGCAGAAAATTACTTCGAATTCATGTCACCTGAAACTTTAATCTCCTGTTTAACTAGGACACAAAACAGAGAGGAGCTACAGAATATATTTACTAATGATCCAAAACAAAGTGAAAATAACCGAGAAGACTGTCCAGTCTTAAAAAAGAAAAGAAGTTGGGAAGATGCAGGACAGAATGGTAAGCAGCTATAAAACTGCGATTCAACTGGTTTTTGCTATTTAAAGGAATTAAGGAATTATGGGAGTGCAACTTTAGACCTTTAAAAGCAAAGCACCATTTAATTTGGCAGTCTCTACTTCAGTAAACTTTTTACAAAGATAATATGAAGCAGCAAAGGGAATACAATCTGAAGCAAACTAGCATGTAGATATAGCTGTATACTAATTTAGCAGATACAATATACTTTAGTATGGTATATTTGCTATTACAATATGCTATTTACATTAAAAATACCATTTTTGTGGAAAGAGCTGAATCCATCTTAGAATAGATTATAAGAAGTACTTATTGTTTATAAATTAATATAGCAGAACCCAAACAGCAGAATTCTTGGCAAAGTTCAATTTTAACCATGAAACACATATCAAAGAGTCAACAGCAGTGAAAACCTTAAAGTGCTCCAATCTGAACCAAAAGGATTGCCAAAAACTGTTAAGCATCTATACCGAGTTACACTAAAGGCCAAGCTGAATGTCACCAAGGTGCCAAACGTACTGCTAATGTTTTGATGGGTAAAAGGACTAAATTTTTAACATACTGCTTTGCAGTCACATTTTAGTTTCAGGTGTATTTAAATATTTTCTATAGAGGAAATAAATTATATCTTACCGATTTCAAGATTTCTGCTCTCCTTTTAGACTGAAGAACATTGATCTAGAAAAAACAAACAAGCAACTTACTCTACTTGCAAATTTTCCGCACAGAAGTAAACTGCAAATTACTTCCAACTAATCATATCAAAAGCTTAAAACATTGGAAGAACATAACTCAATATCAGACTTCACATAGCACTTTTAAAAGAAGATGCGTACTAGCTTTGTTGTGATATTGAAGTGATGCAATCAGAAAAAGCTTGAGAAGCTAGAATTTCACTGTCACAACTTTCTTATATTAGAAGAGAAAATCTAAGACATCGCATGTTAGCTAAAAATAATATAATACATGTTTAAAGCAAGGAAAGTTGGTACCCATTTTCAAGAGATTGAGTTCAACATGTTTCAAATACCCTTTTTGACAGCATGAGCTAACCCAGCCCACCAACTCCGTAAAGAAGCTGCACTCAGCACCACTGCCGTCTCCTGCCAGGGGAGAGGAAAGGATGGCAGCGTGTTTATTTTTCCCCTCAGGCTGATGTCTGAAGTGTCCCAAAACTGGCATATAGCACCAGCCTCTGAAACAAGCACAATCATAATAGCTTCAATAAGTAACTTTTCATACATACTTGCACTTTTAAGCTAGCTAAAGTCACTGACCAATGGTGTTGCCCTAGAACTTGAAGAATTTCACTTTATATAGAAAAAATAACTTATTTTTTCACATTCACCTACTTCCTCTATCCTCTTTGTCCCCTAATCTTTAAGTCAGAACTACAGATTTTACTTCAAAAGCCCCATTTAGCAGAAACATGCATGATTTTGTAATTTAACACCTCTACATCAGTTTAAAATCCCAGCAAAAGAAATAAACTTACTGAAGCTATAATCAAAACCAGGTTGTACTTCTATACTTAAATACTCAGTATTTTGGAAAACCTTCTGCAGCAAAAATAATTTAGATTTGTTTGGATAGAACAAACCCTCAATTTGCACAGCAAAAAAAAATAAGAGGAAAACAAAGATTTTGAAATACAGTTTAAAGCCAATATAGCTATAAAGAGACCATAGTCGTGAAGTCACTTTTCCAGAAGAAAAGAGTCACCCAAGTAGAAAGAATTACTAAAGCTGAACTCCTTTTTGCCGGCATTAATTAAAAGATGCTGAAACTCTCCCCTGTTACTGTAAATGCATCTTTATTACAGGAACTGCTCAATATTTCGAACACACGAATTCCAGGAGGCAAGCAATCTGCAGTTCAATGCACAAGCAAGGAACTGACCTATAGTAATGACTGCCTGCCTTCCCCCTCGCTGCTATTGGATGTTCATACAAATAATCAAGTGGTACATAATTCATATGTCTTTTTAAATGTCAAAATGAACTCTGTCCTTAGTGTTCAAAAGGCAGGAGTTCAGTGCTGAATGCTGACCACCATATCCGTGCACGTGCCCATGCTGATCAGATCAATTCCACTTCAATTTTACAGATAATACATGCAATTTAAAGAACAGTTAATTAAGCTTTAAATAACTGACTGAACTGTCACAAATCAAGATGTTAGCATCCGATATAAAACCAACATAATTTTAAAGGGTTGTTCTGTGTTTGATCACAGGATAACCCCAGACCCATTTAGGAGCCCCCACACCCTCATACCATCTGAGCTGCAATAATCCTGTTTTGTTGTAGTTGTGAGTAACTATGAGACAGATGAATTTAAGTATCAACAGAAAATTTATTATTATATCACAAGATTCAAAGTAGTAGAACAAAGAACACCTCTCAACACTCTATAGGAGATCTGCACTAAAAAGAAAGAGTAGTTATGTTCTTGATTTTCCCTATGGCACAATGCCAAACTCCGAGGATTCTAGACAAGTAGGATTTGTTAAATAAAACACAAAGCAAACAGCTGAAATTGTAGTAGTAGCCAACATCCTATATCAGAATTATTCAGGTAATTTGTATTTCCTAGGCTAGGTTACAGGTTTTACTTCAAATATTTAAGGAACTACCGCATAGCCAATTTGTTAAATACATTTAGGCAAGTATCAGGCAAATTACAAATACAAATATTACAAATACAAATATTACAAATATTTTGTTCAAATTGAAAATTCAACTGTGTCATTACAGCAACTGCACTGAATACTGAATCATTTAGCAATAACAATGCATCAAGTAAATTAATTTTACTCAGATTTCATTAAGAAATCATTTGCAAAGTTATTCCTTTTTCACTGAATCTCCACAGCTTCTAAGAAGCTTACAATAAGAACTTCTAAAGGACAGATCTCTAACTATAAACACAGACACATATATATATGGTTTAAGAAAAATAATTTTTATTGCTACACTTACCTGAAGAACATAATCCAGAGCTATGTGTCGAAAACACTTCCGCGTTGCAGTCAAAATATTGGTTGCTTCCTCTACTTCGTGTTGCTTATTTCTTTGAACTTGGGCGTTTTTTACTAGAGCATTCTCTTTTTCTTCACTAACTTTTTCAAACTGTTTCTTTGCATCTTTAAATTTCCTAATATCTCTAAAGCAAAAGGAAAGATGGATAACAAATGAATTCCAAAGCATGAAAAAAGTATTTAAAGATACACTAGACAGACGGTGCTCATGACTGTTACAGCTAGTTTCTTTGGTTTCGTATTCTTAAATAAATGCTTGGACCAAGTAGAAATCATACAAAATATAATAGAAGCCTTCTCAGTCTTTCTCTTCCAAGGAAAGGAAAAAATTGAAAATTAAATAAATGGATCTCATGCTTACTGGGGAAAAGCTTTGGTAAGCACTTTTTCCCCCCTAAGTTTAGACAAATGACAACATGTAATGAAGATGTTTCAACATTCCTGCAGCCGGATCTAAAGCCTCACTGATTTTTGACAAGCTTTAATATGCAATTCTGAATTTATGGCTGGCCATTTTTAGGAAAGATGTTTCACCAATGCACTCAAATCAGATGTTTTTAAATTCTATTTTACCTATAAATTTCCCATTACAAGGGCAAACTAACTTACTCTTTAACGAAAGTCTGAAGCTGTGCTTTAATTGATCTTTGGGTTTGGTCAAACAGGATCTGAAAGAAAAGCATTATTATGTAGGTCAATAACTTAGGGGTCCTCATAACTTTTCATTTTAGACATACACATAGTTATTATGCAGAATTAGATAATAATTATTATTAAACCAATGTGTCTCTAATATCAAAACACAAACCCCTTCAAAGTAGTTTTGAAGTAAATAAATATGGAATAAAATAAGGCAAGTAACACAAACCCAACACCTTTTGCTGGTCTTTTCTTAAAGACTGTGGTAATAAAGGAGAGACAAGAGTTCCTGGCATCTTATTCTCTCATCCTGACAAGGTAAGACAT
Organism: Anarhynchus alexandrinus; assembly: GCA_008711295.1. Taxonomy (NCBI): domain Eukaryota; kingdom Metazoa; phylum Chordata; class Aves; order Charadriiformes; family Charadriidae; genus Anarhynchus; species Anarhynchus alexandrinus. The sequence goes on from VUYV01000398.1 coordinate 628,386, forward strand.
ACCCAGTTTCATAAAACATGTTTATTATGATTATTACACAGTCAAGAATAGTACTGTACAAACAGCCTTAAAGAAACAACTTAAAGTAACAACTTTTTGACTTTTATAGACTTTCACAATTTAACCAACAACTAAAAGACAAATGAAACCATTGAAAGAACACGCCCTTAGCTTCTGGCAAAAAATACACTGACTGAAATGAATGTTGAAAATGCAACATATATGAGTTATTAGTACCATGTCCTTTACATAACATGTTTTTAAAAAAAACCAACCAAAACCAACCCATTGTTGAACTGCTAAAAGAATGGCTGCTTCTTTTTCTAAGATTAAGCGTTCTAAACCATGCTTCTCAAATGTCTTACAATTTGGTGAGGCTAGGGGGGGAAGGGAGGCAGAATATAATCTACTCATTCAGATTGTAAAGATTGAGAAATTTGAGAATTTTCCAAGGCTGAAGCATACCTGAATGTTAGACAACTTGTATTTCCTCTTATGACCCCAGGAATTCTAACTAAGGCATGAAAACGTATGTTCCTTCAGCTTCACCTCTGCCCTCTGAGTTTTAGGACAGAATGGAATAGGTCAATGGCTATGGGACAAATCCTTTTGCCACTTATCATTGTACAGACCACAAATGATGCCTTAATTTCCAACTCCTCTATGCCTTGCATTCTGCATTATGAAAATATACAAGGCATGATCACAAAAAATAAAGAGGTGAAAGAATATAAGGAAGTAGTAGTTGGCCCAACTGAACAGAATCCCTTCCAAAAGTTAAAGATCTTTAAGTGTTAAATAATTTTATTGGAAGAGCAAGTCAAGAACTCAAAGTTAAAGAAAACATTACTTGACCTGAAAATGTTCTCAGTTTCTCTATTAACAAAATTTAAGAATGAAAAGACATGCAATGCCAGGTACTAAGAGCAAAACCCTAACCAGCTTGTTTCTTTTTTCTCGAAACACTGAAGGAAGGAAGACATGATTAAGCCACCCATTACAGTGGCACGATATAGTACCATCTCCATCCAGTCTCCATTTTTGGAGGTTTTCAAGGCCAAATGGGATAAAACCCCAAACAACCTGCTCCAACCTCAGAGCAGTCCCCGATTTAGGCAGGCAGTTGAACCACACATCTCCTCAGGTCCCTTCCAACTTGAATTGTCCTATATCTAACAGTAACACATGGAAGATCCTGTTTGTATTCCCACTTTGGGAAACCAGAAAAACAGACAGCTAGAACAGATAAAGAACTTCTTGACAAGCCGGAAGTCATGCTGGGACTACTCCCACTGCTGACATTTAAGCTTGCCAGTGCCTGAGGAGTGCACCAATCAAGATCAATACAGAAAGAGTATAACCAGATGGGAACTCAACTGATTAGTGGGCTCCCAGAAATATAAGCCTTGCAATTATGCTTACAGTAATGAAGAATAAAAAAGTGCTAGGCAGGAAAATACATACACTTTTTTTCCCTAAAAGAACACGAAAAAAGTGCCCCAGACCACAATCGGACTAGATTTACAGCCTTTCTTACACATTACCTTTCACAGACTCCAAACCAAGTCTAAGAAAGCGGCTATATGCCATAAGCTGTCAAAGCTACTCCCCAACTGCTGGATCAGTGAAGATGCTGCATTAGTCTGGTTCCTAACCTTATTTGTAGCAAAGCCTCACAGGAGAAAACAGACAGTTGTCCAGATCTCAGTGGGACCACCTCCTACCCCTTCTCTGCTTCCTCTGCAGGATGCTGCCTGCCTCTCCTCTTTCCTCCTCTTAGCTTCTTCTTGCTCACAATGGCTCTCCTCCAAGTCAGTCAACAGAGCTGACACTCTGAGCTAGTAAGTCCCGCTGAACTAAGCAAATTCACAAACAGCAACACAGGACCACATGCCCGGCAAAACTCTACATCAGAACCTCATAACATGCCTTACTTCTTATGTTCGTGCCTTTTGATAAAAGCCACTGTTCTACTCACTATGCTTGAGCAGAGCAAGGAAGTGAAGGGGGGG
>VUYV01000399.1:0-174944 GCA_008711295.1 Anarhynchus alexandrinus
TACTGAGCTAGAAGGAATTTTGTGCTGAGCGAAGCACAAAAGCACTTTCTTGTACGACTGCGGACTACATTTTTCACAGGATCATGGCTTGAGTTTATATAAAACTCATGAACACTTACTTTCTTTTGTCTGCCTCAATCAGAAGTGCATTACTCAGATATCTAATTCAGTTCTCTTAGTATATAGATCTGCACATTTTTATATTCTAGAAGGATTTGTTGTATTGTTTTAATGGTAGTTTCACTGCAATTTCAACAGATATTTTTTTGGTAAAGACCTATATAACTTGGATAAAGTGCTTATTTTTGTCCTCCTTTTTCCCCTCCCACCACTCCTCAATTTAGCTTTCTAGTAACTTTCCAAGTGAGTGATGTTTATTTGGGTGATCTATGTACACTAACATAAAACGAGGATCAAATGTTAGAGTACATCATGCCTGCCTCTCATTTTCAATTGTAGGTATCTACCTCCACTGTGTGGCAGTTCTTCAGAAATTTAATGAGAGGTTTAACTGATATTCAATGGAATGTGGTATCTTAACTAAAGTATAATTATGAAGTGTATAAACAGGACTGTGTGAAAAAAGCAGTGCTCAAATTTCTCTTAGTTGAAGTGCTTTTGTAATAAAAGTAGAAAGGACGAAGATGAGTTTACTAAATGCCTTAATTCAGAAGTAATTTAGATTTCTAAGCATTGCTTTAATGAAATAGTTCTTAAACTTTATTTAGAATCTTACCAGTATTTACTCATCTCCATTTTGAGATGGATAAATTGACCAAATGACATTTTACAGAATATGTATGAGCATAATTGCCTTTTTTTCTGATAGTCTGAGGATGTGTAAAAATACAAGACTTGCATCCTTTTAATTTGACTGTAGTTGACTAGACCACAGATGAGCCTGCAAAAATGTACTGCTTAAATATGTTTAGAAATAGTAATCTGTTCAGTTGTTAACTGAGTGAAAAGAAAATAAACTGGCTGACAAACAACTTGGAATCAGGAGTTGGTTTACTGAATTCCAGACGGCAGATGAGAAGGCTCTGGAATAAGTGTTCTAGATCTCTAGTAAAAACATCAGTCCTCAGGAAACTTCATGAATTTGTGGTAATGCTGCCTTATTTTTAATAGCTTGAACAAGAGTAAAAGGTGTTCTTTTGATGTGGTGTCTCTCAGTTCAGGTGGTGAAGTTACCTTTAGAAATTAATTAATAGTTAATAACTTTGTAAAATGTTTTTGGTCTTCTATTAAGGAATCTTTTGACTCAAGTACAGTTTTGTGTAATGCATATAAACTGTGCTTCTATCAACAAATTCATATTTTCCACTTTTTGTGAAGTAAAACTCATGTTGAAAGCAAGAACCTATGTGAGAAGGTGTAAATTCTTATGTCCTATATAACGTCAACAAATATCTTGATTCCTCTTCTAGTTCTTCAGTCTTGTAAGTGAATTTTCAGCTTAAATAAAGGGTTTGTTGCTGATGTAATTAGATGCAGTTAAAGTGACCTCAAAATTCTGGTCTCTGTAGATAAAATGCTGGTTTTTGTTTATTACAGTTGTTTAGTGCATGGAGACTCTTTTCTGATTAGAAACTGCATGAAAGTAAGGAATTATTCTGAACAGTCATTGTTTTATTTCGCTCAATTGTTTATTGCATCAGACTTCGATATATTTTACTGCAGAAATCAGTTTATGAACATATCTTTCATTGTAGGGATGAAGTGAATTTTCAGTACGAAAAATAAAGAACTTTTCAATGGTATTTTTTCCCTTTCTATTGTGTGTGTCAGCCACCTAATTAGCATCTTGTTTAGTTGCCTTCGGAGCCCTGCATGTTCTGTGAGAATCTGTCCCTTGTTGCAGAATTAAGTTCCAAAAAATGCTGTTCTCTTTTTCAAGGATCTTTCCAAATCCCTGGTGTTAAGGAGGTAGCCTTGAATAAATGAAGCAAATATAACCTGACAAATGGGTATCTGTGGAGATCTTGGAAATGATAGTTCTGTAGCGTGGATTGTCTGGTTATTATTAATAGACTATTTGTTTTGAAAACTGAAGAGAGTCCAGAATTGGTTATCAGATGCAGTGCTGTAGCTGAATATTTCAGCTGGAACTCAGATGGGAGTTTTTTTGAGTGCTAGTATGTTAACTGGTGGTTGTTCTTTTGCCAAGACTCCCATTTCCTCCTGGCAACTAAACATTTAGCTGGTCTGAAAGAATCATGTTTGCAACGCTGGCTGTCATGACATAAAGCACTGCAAAATGAATTAATTAAGCTGCTTAGATCTTTTAATATATTAACAAAATACATCATTAATTCAACTAGCGTCAGTTTCCAGTCTCCTGCTTAAAAATGCTCAGCAATCCAGACTGCAACAGAAGTTAGACCTTGCTTCCATAAAGTCCATAAAGACAGTTTTCTATATTTTAGTATAGTTTTCTATATAGTTTCATATATTTTCTATGTCCTCTATATAAAACAAAAAGGTCTTTGCTGCAAAGTGACCAACTTTTCTTGCACATCATACTTTCTCAGCTGACAAGTACTTTGACTTACTGTGCTTTCTCACTGAGGCTTTCTCACTCTCTTTTTAAAGTTTGCAAATTTGATTTGTTTACTGTGTAGGATTGCACGGGCAGATAAGATCATGCTGCTGACTTCAGTGAAATTGAGCAAAGGCCTGCAATATTTTCCAAGCATGCAATGTGATAGCATGTAGTACCACATTTCAATAGATGAAATACAGTTAAAATTGTCCATCATAGGATACTGTAATGGGCTATTGATTTTTAGGTACCACAGTTTCTCTTTCTTTGTAATTGAATTGTGCTTGTGAACATATGAAAATGTTAATTTGTAGATTGAAAGCCATAAAGTAAAAATTGCAGAGAGGTCAACCTTATATACAGGCTAAAGAACATCTAATGTTAATTACATTATTTTTTCTAGATGACTACATTAACAATGGAGCTTGCATATATACTGAATAGTATAGGTTTTGTTCTTGCTAATGGTAAATTGAACAAAAAAAATATATAATTCCTAAGCACTTATTTAGACTTGCCAGCTTTCCAGTTTCTAGCAAATGCGATGGTTCTTTACAATGAGAAGTATCGAACCACTTTCACTCCAGGTACGTTGTAGGAATGGGATAGGATGAATTTACAGCTTGACTTAAAGGCTTAAAGCATCCTTCTAAAAATTAATCTAATGTTGTTCACAGCCCCTTGCATAATTAAGAATTTAAAATGTACTTTTAATTATTTTGTTGCAAAGACAACTCGCCTAATAGATATACAATGATTAACTGCAATATTAGTATTTTAATGGAGTAGGTGATGGTAATGACTGTCTTTTCAGCTTTGACCATTTAGTCCTTGCTGAGCACCTTACTAGTTGAGTCTTGAAATGTTTTTTTAGCTCTATATAAAGTTGCCACTAGAAAAGGTCCTGAAAGATGTACAATCATAGAATATCTCAAGTTGGAAGGGACCCGTAAGGATCGTCACATCCAACTCCTGACACTACAACTATGGCACTAGTACATCTTATTACTTCTCACAGTACAGTGGTGGCAGCTGGCATTCTGTGCCCTAGGAGATGAAAACAAGTTTATTTGGATGAATTAAAGCTGTAATAGCGTATCAAAAGGTGACGCAGGAGCAGCTGCATAGCTTCTTTATTTCTAGAAGGCTTTTGTGGCATCTGACTCTAGATGGGCATATAATGAACCTTGAGAAATGTTATGTGTGCATACAAGATATTCAGAGTATCATCAATGGAATACACAATGTGACAAAGACCAGGTCAAGTATAATTATTTATTCAAAATCAAATTAACAAAATTTCTAAGGCATGAAGAATAGTCTGAAAAAGTGATTGGGAAACTTTTCTATCGTATAAATATTTATCACCAAACTACTGTAAAATACAACAAGTATTGGAAGCTTATGTTCTGATATCTTCTGCCATTTCAGATGCATTTGAAAAGTTTAGAAGTCTGACTTTAAATTTAACTTTCACACACAAATATAACAATGGTGCACTTATCTCTGAACCTTAACACCTTGCATGAATAAAACAAGGTTACATAAATTTGTCATTTGCTTTCAGGCCTATGACGGCATGAAGAGAGTAACAAATGGCTTAGTAGTGTTTTCTCAGTATTCTTCCTCTGCCCTTTTTTTGTGCAATTAAAGTAGCAAGATAAAAATTGCCACCTCTGTTTCTGAAAAAACTGCCACCTTGGCACTACATTAAATGTGAAGCACATAAAATATGGTTGACATAGCAATGCTGTAAATGCTTGTAGTGAAAGGAATGCACATTTTCTCTACCTAGCATAGGTTTGATTGGCATTCTGTGCCACGTCTTTATTTGCTGGATGAAGGATTTCTTTTTAACAACTAGAAGTAGTTTTGTGGGTATCATTCTCTGACCATCTGGAATTGCTGACATTTGAGTCCCTGTAGGAAGGACTGGGAAAAACTACTCACATAGTTTGAATGAACTCTTTGGGCTGGAAAAAAATTCTGTGTAGGGATTTGATTCCACAATGTCTGTGTTAGGATCTGTTAGATTTTTCTGTCTTCTCTCAAAAATTCTGCATTGTGAATTGGGAGAGGTTGGTTCCACTGAAAGGTGTGCCAGCTTTGTTCTAGAGCTGAAAGAAATGAGATCATGCCAGCTGTTGTTCAGACATAAAACCACTATTTCTCTCCTAAGGAGAAAGATATACCGCAGCTTTACAAGCTTCCTTGCAGAAGTATTACTGCACCAGTATTTTAGCCTACTGAAATTTGAGCTACCAATGTAAATAACATCTAGCAGTCACTGTGGTAGCTTCAGGTCAAATATTGTTACTGAACATGAATGGTGCTCCCCATAAGATTATGGGGTTTTCCTCTAATTATATATATATGAATGCTATATTGTGGTAAACTTGTACAATAATTTACAGATGTAATTTAAAAGAAATTTTTTTTATAATGCATGAAAGGCAGAGAAAACTGAAAATGTGGTGTGATGGCAGGAAGGAGTTCTTGAAGTTATATTATTAAAAACATGAGGAACACTACCACAAAAGTTAGTCAATAGGAGTAGAAAACTGTAATTCTTAAAAAAATAAAAAAAACCCAAACCACAAAACTTTTTTATTGCAAGTGGTTTATACAGACTTCAATTTTTGGGTAGGACTGATCATTGACCAGATCATTTACTGTTAACTGCATTTGAAATTCCAGTTACAGAGTATATTGTAATTGTTCTTTAAAGCCACTAAGAGTCAGAAATTCACTTTACTTCAACTGTAAATCTAATTGTTCTTTTCTGGTCTTACAATATTATATTTCATATTCTGTATTTTTATTCATAAGAATTTTTTCTCAAGCCTTTGTCTCCCAAAGTCAATGGGAAACTTAAAATTCAAATCTCCAGCTATATAAGGACAGGACTTAAATAGTTGGTGAGTTTGACAGTATGTTAAATGAACTGTTGGTATGTTTTATTATTTTAATAACCTCACACAAACAAATGTGCTAATGACATCAAAGAAAATTCAGTAAAAGCAGGGCAAACTTTTATGCACGTCACAAGCTAATGTAAGAAGGCCTCAAGTTTTCAGCACTACTCCTTAAGTTGTCTTAACATTCCCATGAAATGCTGAAATGCTTTTTTGTTGTTGTTGGTTTGGTTTGGTTTTTCATTTGTTTGCTTTGTTTGATTTTTTTTGGTTTTTTTTTTTTTGTTGGGGGTTTTTTTTGGTTTTCTTTTTTTTTCAACAGCAGCCCAGCACTGTTAGAGCTAATGGTTTAGACTTTCTCTGTGTTCAGTAATACATGGAGAATATAAACCTAGCCATTTTAAAGGGAAAAGAAATTAATATGGTTTACTGGAGCAAATTCAAGCAGCAACCTGATCTGGCATCAGAGTGCTTGCCTAGTCAGGATCTAGAGTTTCACATCTATTGCAATTAAATATGAACATCTTCTCCTACAGCTAGTTACAAAATAGAAGAGGATCTGTTATTAAGCTGCATGCTATTATTGTGAAAGGTTGACCGTGATTCCCTCTTGATCACAATTTTATATCCTATCCATTATTTTTATCCCACAGTTTTCTTCCCAGTTTGTTGGGTGCTCAAGTTCAAAAGAAATAGTTTTGCTTTCTGTGGAATACAAATGAATGTTCTACAGTGGAAAATGTAGCCCACCATTGCAGCACTGCCTTTATTCTTTTCTTAAGGGTACTTCAATGGGCATATGAAGCCTTTTCCTTTTGTGTTGTGTCAGTGTTCAAAGATTCACTGATCACATCTGTTCTCATTATATCTCAGGTTGACCTTGGCACAGCAGGAAAAGCCTTCCTCAATATAAAGAGACACCAATACCTGGCAATTCATATGATAAATCAGTGAATTCTTTTTATACATTTTAACTGCCAAGATTCTAGGCATGGAAAAAGTTGTATGGTCTTTACCATGCAGGGAGAAAAAGTGTGGGAATAGCAAATCATATAAAAGATGATGGCCTAGAAGCTTTATGTTACCATAAAAGCTTATGTTTCCAGAGTTTCACTATTATGTGGAAATGATCTTGCTTTTGCTGGAGAATGTCTGTCTAGAACCCAGGGATCTCCTCTTTTATTTGCTGAAGTTTGTCCTCAGCAAAAATACTCAGAATCTTCTGATAACTTAAATGTCTCAAATTCTGCACGGATGTCTGGGACCTTCTGGAACACGGAGCTATTTTTTCTGGTGCCTGCGCTCTCATACTGTTTTTAGACTCCCATTCTTGTCATAGTGCCTTTTGTAAGCACTAAATAGATGCTTTGGAAGAAGTGGATACTGCCCTGCAGAACGTACAACCTGGAAATGTGAGATTGATGGAAACTGGGGTCTTCATTTTATGGATAAGGAAATCAATTAACTGAAAGATTAAATGACTGATCCCAGGGTTACACTGTAGGTCTGGAGCAGCAGAACACGTGTAGAGCAAAGTTTGGTTTAGTACTGTAATAGAAAGAATTCTTCACTTCCTGCTAATGTCAATATGGAAGTAGCAATTATTTTAAGACAACTCACTGTTGGGTATCTTCTGCTAGAAAACTGTGGTTAAGGCTGTATTAGCACACCTTTTCTTTTGCTGCATAAACATACAGAAACGGAAGTGCCTGCTCTACCCTCCCCCCCTGTATTTGCAACCAGGAAGCCAAGTTTGTTGGGAGGGGTAGAAATAATGCCCCTGTGCTACATTTTACCTTGTCATCTTAAAATACTACAGCACCTCTTATCAGCTGAAAATCAAGAGCTGTACCCAAGTGTTTTCACTGCAATGCAGCTTTTTTTGTGGAATAATAGCAAAGAAGAGAATAGAAATAGCAAGGGGGGGCTGGCGTGTCACAGAGCAGTAACAAATATTACGCACATGAAGGTCCTACTCTCATGCAGAAACAACAGAAATCTCTCAATAAAAAAGAACAAAGAAATCTTGTATTACACAAAGGAGAGAGGGAAAAAATACTCCCATACCTGAAGTGTTAACTGCATATTACAGCTTCTGTAAGTGAGGGGAAAGAAAGCTTGCTTTTTTCCCTCCCAGCAGAGGCCCTGTCAGATTGTGATTTAAATGCCCAAGCTACCCTACAAAACTGATATATATCCCAATATTTACATAAGACATTTGTTATTTTTTGAAAGCATAAGTTTGGTAGGAATGTTTTAGTGGATTGAGATTTCAATGACAAATAGAAGTGAGAAGTGATATATCTAATTTTCCATTCTTTTTTTTTCTCAGTTTTTAATAATCTGTATGAAATCCTGTATATATTTTCTTCCCTATGATAAGGAGTATAAGCTTAAAAATTAGCATCTTGGCAGTAGGAAAGAATGTATCTTCTGTCTAGCCTCTACAAAAGCAAAGTGTTTATGTATATCACAGGCTTTGCAGGCCCTGACCTCTGGAGAGGCCACGTAGGTTTGAAAGTTGGCAGAGAAGTCTGCAAAAAGTAATGAGCTCATGACCCACCATTTTGAAGTGGTGCAAGAGACTGTCTCAGGTATTGATCCAAATGTTTCTAATTTGGAGGTCAGTAACAAGTGGTGTCCCTCAAGGGTCAGTACTGGGTCCAGTCCTGTTCAATATATTCATCAATGATCTGGATGAAGGGATAGAGTGTACCATCAGCAAGTTTGCTGATGACACAAAACTGGGAGGAGTGGCTGACACGCCATAAGGCTGTGCTGCTTTACAGCGTGACCTGAACAGGCTGGAGAGTTGGGTGGAGAGGAACCTCATGAAATTCAACAAGGGTAAGTGTAGGGTACTGCATCTGGGGAGGAATAACCCCATGCATCAGTACAGGTTAGGGGCTGACCTCCTGGAGAGCAGCTCTGTGGAAAGGGACCTGGGAGTCCTGGTGGACAACAGGATGACCATGAGCCAGCAATGTGCCCTGGCAGCCAAGAAGGCGAATGGCATCCTGGGGTGCATCAAGAAGAGTGTGGCCAGCAGGTCGAGGGAGGTCATCCTCCCCCTCTACTCTGCCCTGGTGAGGCCGCATCTGGAGTACTGCGTCCAGTTCTGGGCTCCCCAGTTCAAGAAAGACAGGGATCTGCTGGAGAGGGTCCAGCAGAGGGCTACGAAGATGATTAGGGGATTAGAACATCTCTCATATGAGGAAAGGCTTAGAGACTTGGGTCTCTTTAGTCTAGAGAAAAGAAGATTGAGGGGGGATCTTATTAANGTGGAGTCTCCCACTCTGGAGACATCCAAAACCTGCCTGGATGCTGTCCTGTGCAACCTGTTGTAGGTGACCCTGCTCTGGTGGGGGAGTTGGACTAGATGATCTCCAGAGGTCACTTCCAACCCTGACTATTCTGTGATTCTGTGGGATCTCAGAAGCTGCTGCTGCAGCTAAGATTTTTGCTAGATTTCATGTGGTCTCCCTGCTGGCAGCTTGGTTTTGAACAAAGATCTCCACAAAAGGTTCTCAGGATGAGGAAGAACTTTGTGAAATGTGAGAAGGGCACTAGGGCTTGAGGCACTGGTGCTGTTTGGGGTAGTCTTACCAGCTGAGTGCCTACACTTGCACGTTTTCCCCTTGGCATTTTCTGGTCAGGCACATTAGTCTTGCTTCTACCCACTACAAGAGAAAAGGATGTCACTTTGTGTCTGATAATGACTTAAAAAAATTCTAATTCACTGTACTCTAAAATTGCTGTATTGACTTCAAGATTTAGGTTCTATTAGTAGGGTGATATTAGATTGATTTTGGATGGCAGGTCCTATATCATTTAGAAGAGATAAAGAATTGAATCGAACTGAAACTCTCACATTGTGTTGAAAAAAAAAATTGGAAATAGATCGGCCTGGGAGTGATAATTAGGATATCTGCAGTTGTGTTGAAACAAACTAACTTTTTACAAAATTGAGCTAAGTAATCTAAACTGTGTGTACGTCTACCCCTTTTTAGTGTGATCAGTTTAGTGATGTCATTTAGATTTATATTTTCTTTCATCAGATATTAGCAGTGTAAGCTCTTGTTTTGCTTCTGCGTAACCATGAGGGCACAGGGAACCCAGTTATTCAAGGGACTGAGTACTTTCACGGGATCACTCCTTGGGTAAGGGTGTTACAGTAAACAAAACCAAATAAAAACCCCTAAAGCAGAGCAACAGATAGGTTATCAGATGTTGGTTTACAAACTCTATGTCAAGCTGACTTAAAAGAAAGGAACAGTCAGTTTGTTTTGGTGGTCCTATTTTACGGCAATAATCTAACTCTGTTTTTATATTAGCAAAATCGAGGAAATTTTCACAGTATTGTTAGTGTTTGAAATACAGGATTTATTATATTGTTTTAAAATGGGAAATCTGCTTTTGGCCCAAATCAGAAGTCAGGTATTTGATTAATTCATAATTGACTGTAGTTTCCACTTGTAAATCCTTTGCTACCAGACACAGTCTTACTGGAGAATAGTAATGTGAGGCTCACCTAACTAGTCTGTCAGGTTGTCCCATGTCAAATAATGAAGTTAAACAGCTCATTCCTTAATTTGCCATCCTTCTTCTAGTGCTGGAAAGAGAATACTTCCATTCATGGAAATGTAAGGTAAGTTTATCAAAATAACGTATTAATTTATTAAATTTTAAAATAGTTTTATGTTCAAGAAAATAGAAAACCTATAATTAAAAATATGATTTATGTTCTGCTATCTCATGTCTGGCTTAACCAGTTTGCAAATACTGTACCAGGCTGGTTTTGTGGGCATACCTTTGTCCACCAGGGATTACTAGTTCCGGTGTCACATTGTGTTAATACAGTTCAGGGATGGACCTGACTTCACATGTTCATGCTGTGCTGAAAATAGTAAGTTGCCCTGGGACTGGGCATGAAGGGAAGCAAGGCACAGAGGCATCCAGTCCTGTGTGGGCAGTGGAGTATCTAGATTTTATTTATCCCAGTTGCCTACTACCCTATGTAATGGAAAGCAAGTCATATGGGTAAGGTAAGTAATCTTTTATGTCTTTTATAATATATAAAAATATATATGTTCCATATGTATCTATAGTATAAAGTTGTCATTCATCCACACATAGGTGTTTATGCCCTGCTTCATGTCCTAAGAAAACTTTGAGCAAAAGAACCAAAGCAAATGGAAGACAAAAAAGTTACAAAAAAAAAAAAGAGGAGGAAGATGGCACTGGGACCGTTACAATTCACAAGGTAGGCTGTCATGGGGAGACAGCAAACTGACCACCCAGAGCTGTTTCAGTTATCTTCACTGAATGTTTTCCATTATTAAAATGCAGACTTCTTCCGTCTTGCTATGTAATTTCATTGAGGGTTTTCTTTGAATATATTCTCATATTAATAAATAAAATCTTTGGGGTATTATGTACCTTAATAACATTGAAATGAACTGTTGAGTACTGCTCAGCTATTTCTTTATTTCTTATACTGTAGAACAGCCTGACAACAGTCCTGGATAATACTGTTTCTTGGCAACGATCAGTTCAGGTTCATGTTCAGCCAGTCTGAGGATGAGGGTCCCAATTCAAGGAAGGAATATGTAAGTTCTTATGATATCCCTGTTTAGCAAATTATTCAGGGATATGTTCCATCTAGAAGACGTGTTTAAATAGTGTTGACTTAAGTGTTGGCTTCACGGGAAGCCTAGAGCTTACCTTTTGCATCAATGCCTTGCTGAATAAAAAAAAAACAATATCAGAAATATGTTAAACTGAAATATAACTTTTAAAAACAAGAAAATATATAAAAATATTTTTACTTATTTGTGCTTACTGTACTAACTGTACTAGTAATACAATGCAAAACTTGCATATGCTTACATGCATTCATGTGCAAATTTAACCTGTTATTTTGTATTTTTCAGATTTTTAAGTATGTTTGCAGAATAATGTACACAAAGCAGAGATTTGAAAATTTGTGAAAATTAGGGAAAAGATAGTGGTTTATGTTGAAATTCAAGGTTTTTTTTTCTTTTTGCAATCTGAATGCAAGGTGACAAAGACTGCTTAAGCAATGTTATGACAATATCTAACCTGTATGGAACAGGCTGCGTTCTCAAAGTAATACTTTTTAAAATGCATCCAGCAACAGGTTAAACTAAGAAAGGTTAGACTGTAGAAGCAAACTCTATTGTATCGTTAGCTTTTCATGGTTCACTAGTTTTAACATTTGGAGTTGGAATGCTGCCTGGGTAAGAATGCATTAAATTATTTTCTGCAGTGCTGTCTGTCTTGATATAATGCTGACTCTGTTATTCCTGCGTCTGATGTATTCAAGTTGGCATGAACGTGAAAGACATAATTCTCATTACCTGTGCTAAGCCAGGCAGTGAGGGAAACAAGCTTGACTAAATGCTTGGATTTCAACCAGTGGTGCAGTAAACTAATGTTGGTTCTGAAAATGAAAACTGTTACTGTATGCTCATCAGCTGAAAACACTGTGAGCTTTAAGAATCAAAATTTTAAAAAGAAACTGAAGACACACAGTTAACCCTCTTCAGCATAACAGCAGCATTATGAAGACTCCTGTGAATAATAAAGGTACTTGTTACTAATAACAATTGCTGATTTTATGCTGAAGGACATATTGTGCGGCACTTTTATTTTGAGTTGATGCAGTCCTTGGCAGCAGCAGACAATAAAAATGGATAGAAATTTTCAGTACCAGTAGCTGCTTCAAGAACTCTTGTAGGTCAGTTTTTCAGAATATGCTTTAAAGCTAAGAAAGTTGCATCAGCAGAGTTCCAGTTGTCCTTGAGAGCTTGATACCAACTTTGAACTCCTCGCTTTCACCGCAGTGTGTAATTGTCCCACTGTGTTTGCGGGCTGGCAGTGCTCTTATTTAGAGCACTGCTCTGCTCTTGGAAACAAGCTATTCCCATTTACGCAGCTCAGCTTCCTCTATAGCTTAAAAGCATTTTAATCTGTTTTTTTTCCTTTTCCAAATGCCTGCAGAGTGCATGGCTATTTATTAGCATGTGCGACAGCTTAAATGGCTCTTGTCAACAATTACCCATTTAGAAAAGCGTCAGTCTTTATTTGTGATGTAACAAAAATGATCTCTAAACAAGTGTCTCGCGTGTTTCTTAAAACATAAAGTGATATCTCTGAAATGTATTCTGTGAGGGTGAAAACAATTCAAAGAATTTATGCTATGTAACAGGTCAAGATGGAATACAATGTTAACATTTTTTGAACATACCTTTGGAAGAACAACTTTTTCTTGTGCAACCAGAAAAGTTAAGGCTCCATATAAATCCTAGTGGTTATAAGAATACTGTTTGACAACAGTAGTCATGATATAGGGTAAAGGGGGTAGCATTATAAAAAGTTAAATGTGTCAAATATAAAAGGAATGGAAAGAGAGAAAAAGGGGCGTTCATTTCCAGCAGTTCCAGCAATATTTATTTCCTAGAATATTCACTTTTCTCAAACTCTTACAGTGTTTTTTAAATAGAGCAAGAAATTCTGCCACCACTGAAACTAATCATTGCTCCTGTGTGATCAGGATTTGACCCCTAGGGTCCTTGTACACTGCTGACCGTAGAGATTTGCCAATAGCTTTGTGAATAACTACCTAAATCCAGGCCGGATTCAAGATCACAGTGTTCAGTAAAGCAGGGCAGAGGGGAAGTGAATGGATCTGTTTCCAGAGTATTTGATATGAAGCTTTAGTTGAGAAAATCATGCTGTGTGACAGTCATACTTCCATAGTCTGAAAGCATATAACATAAGTAGCTGTGACCCAAAGTAGGTTAACAGGCAGCCTTTTCATGAAGAACATAGTCTGTACGTGTGTCTCCCTCTCTCTGTAAGAGCAGTCACCTCTCAGTTATGTATGTGTGACTGCAAGGAGCTCAGCAGTATTTCCCAAACATAAATATTTTTTTTGGTAAAAGTTTAATCATGAAAAAGGATTACTTGAACAAACTTTTATCCGTTTACTTTAATGTATACCTGTTTGCTATGTGCAGGTGAAATCAGCCTCAAACCTATACAATTTTTCTCACACTCTTACCATTCTCTCACTCAACAATACTACTTAAAGTTGTTTATACCTAATTCCAGAGCAGAGTTTACTTTGCTTATACGGAGGGAAATCATGCATACTTAATAGAGCATCTGTCTTTTTGAAGCAGATAGAGCAATTACAAATATTTAATCATTATAATTTATGTGCATAATTACATGCATAATATGTGTATGATTTATGTGTAGGGAAGGGGGGGGGGAATCCCTTTAGAGGGGAAGTAGGACTTAGAAAATTGAGAGGTGAGCTATCAGGATGTGAGAGATGGCTGCAAATTTTAATTTCATGCTTTCCCTTTTCATATTAATTGTTGTTATTTTATGAGCTTATTTCTTGTGGAAAGGTTAGTCCTAACCCAAAACTCTGTTTTGAGAAGCAATCTGAAACCTAGAATGGAAGTATGATGGACTATGTGGGGAAAGAATTTGAAATGTTCTGTGAGTATGGTACATCTTACCGTATACTGTATCTTCCTAGCACAGCAGTGTTTACTTGATTTTTTTTATGGTTTATTTTTCAAAACTCTGATGTCATTCCTGATTGCTATAATAGTAGCTTAGTGTTAACAGTTTACAAACCAAATACATAAATCCATGAGATCAAAAGGTCTTATCATGGCTCTGTAAGGGTGTTCCTATGCTGAAAGTTTCTAGACACAACTGGAAACACTACTGATACAAAGCTTTCATGGAAGTCCGTAAATTGTCCTGTATCCTTTATTAAACTGGAGGAAAATGTGACCTGCTTCATGAATAAAGAATGGACCGTACTGAGCAGCCTGGAAACAGGTCAAAGAAAGCTATAGCTGTTGTTTTTAACCATATTAAAATACTGCTCTTCAGCACTTCCTTGTGCTAGCCTGTAGCCTGGAATTTGAGTAACATAATCTTTTATCTTATCCCATGCTTTTTTTTCTTTCTTAGGTTTGGTTTCTTTTTCTGAAACAACTATTCCATTTTCCAGGGTCTTTCAAGCAATACAAAAATATATTGTAGGTAAACTGAGAATCCTTACTTTATGAACAAAGTCTCTGATTTAGGAAAATGTTCAAGGTAATTTTTAATTTCCAAAATGACTTGTCTTTAGGCTGAGATTATGGGCTATGAAGAATGTTATTTATTGTGCTTCTTGGTTTTCAAATAACTTTTTGTTTTAAAATAGAGTAATTTTATTTCCAGTTGTTTTCTAAAGGACACTCATATCCCAAAGTAGCTGCCTTAGGTTTAATAAATATATATACAGACAACCAGACTGCGGACATATTTTAGCCTTTCTCTATGGTAATAGTAAACAGTGAATATGGGGTGTATTAAGACCTACATTAGTCTTTTGTGCCCCTGGAATTTTTTGCTTTAGTGAAGCTCCAATTCACTTGGCATTTTTAGTAACAGCCACTATTTTTCTTTATTTCTAATGAAGCAAAATCTTACAGGGCTGCACTTTACTACCTTTTTTTCCCCTACTATTTTTGGGGTGTCATAATGGCTTTGAAAACCAGTTTACTTCACATTCCACTTCTACTGACAGTTTGACTAAAAATGGCTTGATTATGTACAAAAATATAATAAATGCACAGGTGAAAAGAAAAACATATTAAAGAACATGCAGATTACAGTAGGGAGTAATACAACTGAGTGAGCAGAGGCTGTTGTCAGAGCTGTAAGAACAGCTGTATTTAGATGTTTATGGTTGCAGTTTTGGTACTTTGACTCTGTCTTGAAAAAAAAAAAGTGAATTCTGAGATTAATCAATACATTATTCTGTCTCCTTGTCAGAATACCTCTCTCAGGGTATCTTTGTTCCATTTTGAGATGTATTTGGTGGGGATGACCTTGCAGAACTATTCACTCTCAGGTTGGAGTTTGTGTCACCATTCTATATGGCACTAACAGTGGTAAATTGGTTATGTAGTTCCTAAGTTTCTTCTTGTTACAGGTGAAAGAAACAAACTTGTATGCATTGTAGGCTTGAAAAAGTTACAGAGCAATATGGTTTCCTAGAGGAGTTAATTTTCTGCTTTGGTAGAAAAGGATCAAACAAATTGTAAAAGACAACCTATCTATATGCTTTTACATGTGGCTTGCTGAAGATAATAGTATAATATTATAGTATAAGTATAGTATAATATAAAGTATAATAGGAAAGCAGACCAAAAGACACTGGAAAATTTTCATCTGTGCCACTCAAGGCAGCTCCATTGCACTGAATGGAATTATGATAACTTAAAAAAAATAAGGGTTACCTTTGAGGAGCTTCTTGAAAATGTGACAAGCTTGTCAGAAAAGCTGTGAAAACTAGAAATAGGAACTAAACATGGTTGGTTACAACATCTCTGCAGGGGCCCAGTGAACAATATGGATTTATTTACAATGGAGGAAATAAGTCCTTCAGCTTTTGCCTTAGGACTTTGCTTTGGGATCTGATTCTGTAAAATTCAGAGTAACCTCTGGAAGTGCTAACAGAACTTATCTCCTGCATGAGTATGTTTCTACATCACCTTTTGAGAATTTCCAGAAATAGTTCAACAGCTTTTGCTATGAATCCTAAAATAATCAGCCTCCTTCCTCCTTTTGTTTGAGAAGGAATTAAAGGTTTAGTTGTGTTCTTATGAATGTTACTGATTATTGCACTGCACTGTGATTACTGTTTAGCTGCTGTGTTTGCCAATGATGGGATACTTGAACTTCAGAAATGTAGTGCTAATGACCTTCAGGATGCTTTTCCTTGACCCTGTCATGAAATAAGCATTTTCTGTGTAGTGGACCAAAGATATTGAGCATTATCAAAGATTAGGCTGTGTGCTGCAGAACTCACCTGCTCTTTATGTATAATGTGATTGCCTGTTTTTACAAACACTGTACCCTGAAGAGCTGCAAACACAAAATAATCGTTATAACAAAGTGTCTGAGCTCAACAGCTGTAAGCACTCACATGTTTGAGAAGACCAAAACCGTGCATATTTCTTATAAAGTACAATTCTTACTTTGTTGCAATATGAGCAACAAAACTGAACTTCTCAGTGTATTCATGGCAAAGTGCCTTTAGTCTTCTCTTGGATCACTAGTAAAGAGCAGATGACATGGTATGTATAGCCAGTTCAGTCAGTGTTGTGTCAGAGAATACCAAGGGTTAACAAGAATAGCAAATCTGTATAGATGTTTTTCACTGTAAAGATGCAACTTAAACTACATGGTTTCTGTCCAGTTAATCTAGAGGATAACAAACTCCAGCTACTGCAAACTTGGAGTTTATTTAGAATGGTGGTAGATGCAATCCCATAGCCATTCTTTTCAAAGCTCATTTTTCCATCTTATGCACGCGAGCGGACATACCAATGCTTGCTCTGCAGAAGCATGGGTGCAGAAAATAGGCAGACAGTTTTTAATTAAACTTCATTAAATTTTTAAATAGATGAGTACTATAAGGCATTCTTGTTAAAGTTTGACATCAAATGATCTTGTGATTTTTCCTGGTTAGGAGTAACTAGTTTATAATAAGGCCAGGAAAAACAATCAGCTTTAAAATTGAGGTTATCTATTCTTTTGTTCACTGTCTGACCTACTATTTGATGAAGATTAATCAATTCACTCCATGTTCTGTGCTGCAAACATAAAGGCTATGAAAGCCTCTTAATCTAAGTCTAAAATACTCTTGCTATTACTGAAATTGAATCTGCTGTGACCTGTCACCAAGTAGATGCACTAGGCTCATTCTTTTTCACTGTATAACATCTGTAGCTTTCCCATTAGCTAAACTGGCCAAAGAGTTTGCAATGTTAATTTGCTTAGTAAGGACTTTGCGTAGTGTACAAAGATTGATTGAACTCCTTTCCATGCATACTCCCCCACCAGTCTATACAGGAACAGGGGTGGGGAGCAGGAGGGTATTCGGCATGTGTGGGGATAGCAGAATTAGTCATGCATAGGGACAGCAGTTTGCAAAAGAGATTAAAGCACTGGTAGTAGGCATTTTTCCTTCAGATTTTTTCACCATAATAATCCACAGCAAAACATAGTGTTCTGATTTTAAGACTTTAAATATTTTGGCATAAACTCACCCCGGAGAAGGTAGAACCTTCCTCAGTTTTAAGTTTTGAGATGACTGAGTTTCTTCTTCATAGTATAACTTAATCCCTAAATTCTCAAGAACCATAAATTCAAGATGTACTTTTTTCTCCAGGAAAAGTAGATGAATAAGAACTTGTGTGTTTCTTGTTTCTTGGGCAGACAGAAGGTCTTTCAGTCTTAGATAGATAGATAGATAGATAGATAGATAGATAGATCGATCGATCAGGGATCTATACCAGTTTCATCCAAGAAAATTACTCTTCTCCATGCCATGACCTAATGTGTTTCATCCTTGCTGTTCTATGAAAATGCTATTCATTGCTGGATCTATAGGTTGCTGTTATTCTGGGGATCCTTTGAACTAAGAGACAGTGGATAAAATCTCAGTGTTGACACTCTTATTTTCCAAACAGCATTCAGAAGGAGTACAGCACTACCCGCATCTGCCGTCACACTGTAAAACCAAGAGCTTATTGGAGTCCTGAAGAACGTGGCAGAGAGTGAGCGCTCAGTCTATAGCCTCAGTCCTCTGTCAAACAGGAGAGGAGAGCCCTGAAGCAGCACAGCAATCTGGCAAGAGTATTTTTTCCAACAGCAATGATGGCATCTTAAAACAAACAAACAAAAATGTTTAAAAATTAAACTTTGAAAACCTTTTTGCTAGCTGGTTAAAATTAGCACAAAAAGTACTGAGAAGTGGGCACGGTGGTGGAGGCAAAAAGGCATTTTGCTGTTTAGTTCCGTTGTGGTTAGAAATACTTATCTGTGAATGAGAGGCTTGCCACCGGGACTTTATGTTTGTCAGCCTTTTTGGGGTAGAGACATTAGCTACAGAAAGATCTCAGGAGAGGGCTGTTGGTGAAACAGTATTCCCCTTTCCTTTTTGGTATTTATTGGAAGCTTCAGGTCTGTCACTCTCCAGTTGAAGACCTCATGCTTCACTCCTTCCAAAGAGACTGTAATCAGTAGTAGTCCATTGAGCTAATTGTTTGCTCCTTTGAGTGTTTTGAAACAACAAAATTAAGAAAGAAATAGAAAGAGGCAGGCTGCCTTCTTAACAAAATCCCAGAAGTAACAGAGCCATTTTCTGTGTGTTGAAAAAGCCTGCAGCCCAAGTCTCTTTTGTCTGAAAGTGACATATTAGTCTCTGAGTTCCTTAGAAAAGAGGAAAATTACTGGCCAGTGGGGCCACTTATTTTTGTTTCTGTGTGTTTAAGGAAAAAGAAACATAGTATATATTGCCTGGATCAAAATGGGTAGTTTGCTATAGGGTTTTTTCCCCCCCACTCCTGATTCAGAGAACAAATATCCATGGTGATATTTTAAGGATGCTGTTCTGAATTTTGTTGCCCTTCCAGTTAAAATAAAATATAAACTTTTGTAACTGCTAAGGAATTTGGTATATATAACTCCATGAAATAACAAATTCATGGATGAATTTCTCTCTTAGCTATTTCTTTATCACACTCAGGGACTCAGCTGCATAGGGAAGAGCAGAAATTCATACATAGGTTATTTTTTGACCAAATTTCCTCCCTTCTACAAAGAAACCTGCAAGTAAAAGAAGTAGATACACTTCATGTTGCATAATAACACAATGACTAAGAAGGCATTAAACTCTAAATTTTTAGTAATTCTTGGAAGAGTTAAAAACCACCCAAACCTGGCTTAGAAGCCTGTTCCTGCTCTCAGGAAGCTTCTTGTGGTGCAAATCCACTGATGCCAGGAGTTAACCTAAACAGAGGATCTGTGAGGAGAACTTAATGCCTACTGACTCTTACTCAGTAGCAATCCCAGCAACTAGATTTCAAATATGTATGCTTTCTGATTTTTGGTTGTGGCTATTGTAATTTCTAAGCAGTCCTTTTCTACTTAAAAGCACCAAACAAACAAATATTCATATTAGGATAATTGTTCATTTTACTGCCTGCATATTTGCTTTTGTGATAACTATCATTAAGAATTTTTTTTTTTTTTGTTATAGCAGGGGCTATGGGCTAAACCAGACTGAGGGATCCACCATCTCTCCACCCATGGCAAAAATCAAAATGCATGAGAGGAACAGAAGGGATGGGGGGGGAGGGGAAGATGTAAAGAGGTGAATTAACATGTTTCAGACAATGTAGTGGTAAAGCTGGACTAATCCTCGAGATACAGTGTGAAGATTTAGGGCTCATGCTCACTGAATGAACAGCTGTAGCAGTTTGAGACGTTACTGCCCTTCAGCAGAGTATTTCCATCCCCACAACAGACATGATCTAGCTCATAGTCCTGCATTTCAATGGGAACTGCTTCATCCGAGGTGAGCAAAAGCTCTGCCCTGTGAAAGGGACTGCATGTCCTCTCTGCCCTGGTGGTGCTGCAGCCTGGAGGGTGGGTAGCCGAAGCTGTACCAACTTGACTTACAGCAGCAGTGTTCACCACAGCTTGCCTTGCTGAAGTCCATCATTTGACCACGTTTTCCGCTCTCCTGAGTATATACTTAATTTTTCTGATGACAATGTGCTGATGATATATGGTGTGGGTTTTTTTTTGATGGTACACTGAAGTAGTACATAATGATAAATGAAAAAGTGAAAGGTACATACATGTATTTTACCTGTAGTGTGCAGAGGTTGATCTGCTACAATCAACTTAGATTTTCATTTTAAATGATCATTTGGATCAGGCTTCATCAACAGCAGTTGTTCTTAAAGAAGTAGCAATTTGGAAGGGTTCCATTTTGTGCACTGCTTGTTTGTCTTCCAACGTCAATGATTTAAGCAAGTAGGGTAGAAGGCCACAGCAGGATGGAAGTGTCAGTCTGTGCCAGCTGTGAACACATCTTTGAGGCTCATCCTTCCTACTCTTGATGTGCATATCTGTCTGTATTAAAAATATCCGTGATTTGGATAGCTGTGAAATTCCACAAACAAATGAAAATCTTCATGCAAACATGATTTCCTGAGTAGCATAACTTTCATCTGCTTTGATTTACCAAGCTTTCTTGTAATTAGTGGAGAAATCCTCCACTCAATGTCGACATGAGGGCAGTATGCAGGATTCATATTCATCTATTTGAAAACCTGTTCTGAAGTCTCTGAACTTGTTTCACAAATCAGTGGAGCAAAGTGGCTTTTGTGGAATTATTGCTGCAAATAAGACTAGAATCAAACGCTCTATCTGGAGAATTAGATCTCAGAATAGGTTTTACTCTGAACTTGCACTCTATTTTGCAAAATCTGGTCTAAACATGGTTAAAACCCCTCACTAAGGGCTGTTACCCTCCTAGATGTTTATGAAAAGCAGTCAGAGTGAAGTGTGTACGTATCTAAAGCTTGATTTAATCCTTAGGGAAGTTATGTCTGGTTTTGGATTTCAGGATGTTCTCAAAGGATTGTTTTCTGTTTTGTAAAAATACTGCAAAAAAGAAAGCAAAGATGGAATTTCCTACTATTTCCTTCCAAGCTTCTTGAATGATTATGCTGGCTAGCAAGTTCTGCGTTATGCCTAAATGCAAGCCTGTAATCTTTTAATGCATTTAACAAACAAAACAAACTGCTTTTCAGTGCAATCATAAGCAGATAAGTACATACATTTTTCTGCATTTTGTAAATTCTGTTTTGTTGGTATAGCTATGGCGAGCATTCATTCATTTTTTTTCTTCTCCATTTCTTAAATCAAGTTCAAACGACGAGTGGGCAGAGCACTGTACATAGACAGAAACTTGCCATCTGTCGGTATCTTTTCTGCACTGGAAGCACTGTCACCAGCAGCGATACACTGTTAGATGTGGGGCATAGCAGGGTGATCAGTAAGGTATTGGGAGTGTGATCCGCACATGCTTGTTTTGCAAGGGAGCCAGCTTCCCATGGTCCTACTACATGGTCAGGAGACTCATGGTGTTTAAAGATGAAGGACAAAGCCCAACTACTTAATGTAGGGCTGTGTTTGCCTGTAATTCTCTATCAGACTTTGTTTCTCGGGTCTACATAGGACTACCCCTAACACTCAGACTCCTCTACACATGCATGAATGTACTATAGACATAACCAAATTCTGCTATGCTCATTATATAATTTAAGGTGACCGGTGAGAGCAGTAGCTTACTACATGTACTCTCACTGCTGGAGATTGAGAGCACCATATGCCTTTCCTGGAGATCGTTGTGCACAGGAGGGTGAGGCAACCTCCTGCTGGTGAAAAAGGAAAGTGAAAACCAGATCTTACCATATTGCCTTTCTACTCTGATCTACTTTTTGGGCTGTGTAGCAGGGGAAAAAAAAAAAAAGTTTCTCTGATTACTAAACACCTTACATTTGAGGAATACAAAAGGTCTGTTTCCAGCTGCTGTCTCTCTTGGGCTTCCTATTCCTATTCTGTCTTCTCCTTCTCTATGATACTGGAGGAAGGGCAGTCTTCTGGAAATCAAAGCAAAACAGATATTAAACTACTGACAAAGTCACAATTGTTGCCACCTCTCGACATCAGTGGTTCTGGTAGAAAAGAGACTTTCAACAAGTGATTGCCACTATGGCTGTTGTGTTCCTTCAGATAATATAAAAAGCTTGACCCACCCCCCTCCCCAACTAATGTGTATTTAAAATGTGTTATGTGCAAACTCAAACTATGCTGGATATTATAAAAGGAACAAGTGTTAAGCTTCAACAGAAAGGCTTTCTGGGGGAGTGATTACTTTGGGGCATTTTTTATTATGTTTGCTTCCTGATCTAAATACAAAGAATTCAGACCATGGTGATAATTTTCTGAAATGATTCATAATTCCTTCCCATGCTTCAGCAGAACTATAGAAAATGACACTTTCTTAAATCTGTAGGTTAATTTAAAATCCTGCTAAAGTTTCTGTTAAAGAAAGCAAAGCCTATCTGTTCACAAGACCTGGCTTTCTGGGAGGGTCGAAGTTTATACTTTGGAGAGTGGAGGGGCTTGGATTCTGCTACTTTTTTCCTTTTTTATCTTTTTTTTTTCTTTTCTTTGAACCGACAGCAAGATTCTGTCCTTGTCCTTCATGTTCGTGAGTCTCAGGAGAACGGCACATACCATTTCTGTGCTATTTTTGTTCCTTCCTCCTGGTAATCTGTTGGTACTTTCAGCCTAAATCAGGTCACCTTGAGGATTAAATAATGGTAGTATGGGAAGCCATTTCTGGAAGAAAGTCAGTTAGTTTATTTCATTTTTTTGTTTTGCTGGATGAGAAAAGGGAAGGTTTTGTCCTCTGGAGAGGACTATTGAGTTGCTTTTTATGTTTGATGTTCTTAAGTTATAATATAAAGGTCTGGGACACTGTTTTTCACACTAGCAGAATAATTAATCTTAATTGCATTGATTGTTTTACCATACTTTAGTGGGTAAGTGATTAGAAATGGATTTATATCACAAGATAGAATAAGATCTCTTATCCAAATGCCTGTGAGTTGGCAAAAAAAATAGCTACCATTTGGTGCGTGGAAAATAGCATATAATCAGCTACATTGCTCTAGCAATACGACCTTCCGTCTGCATTGTTCTTCAGCCTATTTGTGTATAGAGGTTCCCTCATGAAAACAGTAGATGATTTATTGTAATACCATGTTTATGGCTTCGCTTCTCCTAGGTTAGAGACAACCAAAGCATGACTGAAACGGTTCAAACAGTGGGTCTGGTTGTTGGCCATCTGTCAAGAGTGCGGCAATGCATATATGCCCCGGCGATGAAACAGGGTCCAAACCTGCTGTTCCCTCACAGGGACCGAGCAGTTGGTACATCTCTTTCTGGAACCACTTTGAGATTTTTCATTATTTCAATGGTCTTTTGATGCCTTTGAGTATATTTTTTTCTTTGGAAGAAATCAGCTGATGAGCAATTTTTCTTCTGTTGCTGAGAATACCAGTTCCGTGTTTAAAAACATATTTATTTAATATATGTATCATACATATGTGTGTATATTATGTATATATTAAAGTCCAATAGAGATTTACAGCTAAATGCAGCCCTATATTAAGTAGATGGACTTCATCCTTCATCTTTAAACACCATGGGTCTCTTTTGCATGTGTTGCAACCTCTGGAAGCTGGCTCCCCTCCAGGTCTGAGCTCCAAACACCTTACTGAAGGCACTGAGGTTGTGTGTGTATATATATATATATATATGTATATTTATATATATATATAAAAAAATATGGGAAGACTGAAAAGTCTGGAAATCCATGTGGAAATGGCGTGCAAACTCTTGGCAAGCAGCCAAAGCAAATGTGAGAGAAAATGAATATCTTTTTTTTCCAGATTACTGGGCAGTGCTTGGTACTCCAGTCTCTCCTGAGCAGTTAGGGATGCAGTTATGTGCAGTAGAGCTGTAATTCTTTGTATTTCCCCATTATCCTTAGCTCTAAATTTGTCTTCCAGCAACAGTGCTGCATGCTGAGAGTCAAGTGGGGTTTTTTACATCCTTATCCACGGTGATGTCTATTCTAATTAAATACATTGTGTACTTAATACTTTTGTTTTAGGGCATGAAGTCATTAGCAGGAATGGGGAGCCCAGTTCTCCAGCCTCCCAGCTGAGTACTTATTTAATAAGCCCAAACCAATGCTTTGTCAGCTCAGAGCAGACAAAACTACTTTGTATTTTATTCTGTCTGGCTATGATTTCTACCTCGATCATATTAGTGTCTAAGCTGTACCCATGTATTCTGATATACAGGTAAGGGATGTCAGGATAAAAGATGCTTGCAATGATAATCACTCATATTTCTATCCAGTTTATTTCCTAGAGGTTCTGCACTTACTGACTGCTGATTCATTGCTGTTCAATTTTGGTTGGATGTCTAAATCCCTTCTGAGTGCCCCCAGTCTTGTAAACCCTGGAAGCAGTAGTCTGTCAGCCTCTGGAGACCTCTCCATATATGCAGTCCATATCAGGACTAGATTATGGAGAAGCCAGTTAGGACCCATAGCCAACAAATTCTCCACTGAGATGAAACAGTTGGCAGAGGGGTCTTGTTGTTTGTGGTGACAGAGGTGTTTCTTAATAAGCTCCAGCAGATCTAGGAACAATTTGATTACTAGGGAGTTTCTCTAGGGGGCACTTGAAAAATTACGGAAACTTGAATTTTCAGGATGATTTTCATGACTGCCTTGTCTGCGTGAGGCAGAGCGAGATAGGGTTTCAGTTTTTCCTGGATGTTTCTTGCTTTAATTTCTCTTGCTCTGCCTGTGAACTTGCAGCAACTGAATGAGGAGGGGAGGAGAGGGCAAAGACACTCAGCGGAAATCAGTCAACTACATTAAGAATAGAGAAATGTTTTAAAGCTGTTTTTACTGCTGAGACTGGACGGAGAAAATTATTTTAAAGTGTCAGTAGGGTATAAGATCTATTGCAGAGTCCAGTTGTCCCTGGGTTTTGAATTCCCAAACAGATTTTTGAAATAGCATAGTATTTCATGTTTGACTTCAGCCATTTTAATCTCTAAGGAGGAGGAGGAATCCAGGGCAATGGTGTCAGCTGAACTGTAGGTGAATAAAATTACAGGCTGTGGCTGTAAGAGATTATTTTCAGTGACATCTTCTAGAATGGCCTGGGATTGCCAGGCAGCATGCTCTTCTTCCTGTACAGACCCCCTCTCACCAAGAGCGAAGGAAATGTACCTTGCAGGCACTGCTGTCACTGAAAAATGGTGTGAAGTATTACTTAGCACTGTTCAATTATTTATTTGGCCAGTAGTATACAGAGCTGTTGAGTTTTATACCTGTGGTTTTGATGAAACTGTGACTTCTCCATAGTCTAGAAGGAGAATAATGGGGTGCTTGAGCAGAAACTGACTTTATTTGAGTCCCTGACCACTGGGTTAGGGACAAGAAAGACAAATGCAAGGAAGAAATGTTGGAGGAAATTCCAAATGTGCCAACCGTCACTGCTTTATATGCAGCATCAATCTCTGTGATGCCTAAACTCTTATACAGGGAAATTCAGTCTTTGTGGTGTGGTCTTTGGGAGTTCAGCAGGTTTTCTGTTCCTCATCCTCATTAATTGTGTTAAATTTTAATACCTGCTTCTCAGAGTTCCAAAATTAAATGTAGAACCTGTGAATATAGTAATTACACTTCCTTCATGTCTTTTCAGACTTGCTGAGAAAGCATTCAGGGACAGAAAAGGCATAAAATGAACAAGCAGGAGACAGGCCCATTTTTACGGGATTCAAAGTGCGATCATTGCTTCTGTCAGCTGAAAAGTTGTGTCTGAAGTGAACTGCTAGCCAAAATGTAGCCGCCAGATAAATTTAAATGCAAAAGTATAATACTACTCCTCCTCCCCTTCTTCCCCTCTGTGCTTTTTAAAATAAGATATTTGGGCATTTTGGATGGATTGATATAGTGTATCACTGTGTCAGGCCTGGAAGTTCCGAGCTGTGTAGGGTTTTACTGGTTAAAACCAACGTCAAAATATCGACTAGAAATCAGCTGAATTTTTATCTGGAAAAATCAAAATAATCTCCATCACAGAAGTGGTTTTATTCCTGGAGTCAGGCTATATAGCCATATAGCCCATTTAGGATTCACATTCAGGATCCTGTCTGGATTCAAGTTATCTGCAGGGCTTGAGGATTTTTATTTTTTTTAGGACCTAGGATTTTTTGTGACACAATCATAATAAAATTTTATATAAATTCTTCTAGACCTGCCAGTGAACTTGTAAAACTGATTTCCTAAACCCGTAGATTTTAACAATTTCATATTTTAAAACTTATACAAAAATTGTTTATATCTGCCATTTATTAGATGCATTGCCAATTGGTACAAGCTGCATGTACAAACCTCTCAAAGGGATGGGGAAACGTTTACAGCAGTGGGAATTATGACAATTGCTTTTTTTTAAAAAAAAACAAAAGCCTGCTGCAAGCCAGCCTTCTGCTTTGCAGATGCGTGGCTGAATGTGGTTTGTGGAACTCGCTCATCCTTTATACCAGGCTGTCATATCAAAACAGAAAGAACTCGGAAGCGTTACCCTTGGTGTTGGTAAACACAAACTTCACTTTTACCTTTAGCAGAAATCTTGAATCTCAGAATGATTTTGAATGCTTGCAGTTACTGCATTTTGACACAGTGCTTCTGCCTGAGTACAGGGTGTGAAATAAGCAGCCTGTACCTGTAGACAGTGTTGTCTTTTTCAGAACTTGGTTTAAAAAGTGTCCACCAGATGGTGCAATGGGCTTTTTTTAGGTACAGAAATTCTTGGCTCTTGAGGTTTCCTTTGGGTTGAAATGAAATGAAGTAATTTTATATGCTCTGATCTGAAGCTAACATTTTAAAAAAATGAATTTCAGAAATGAAAATATACAGGTTCTGTACATTTTTGCTGAGGAAATCAGTTGAATTTGACATGCATTTCTGTAACGCCTCCTCTTTCCGTATAAACACTTCTGAAAACAGAACCAAATTTTTAGGGAAGCCATGACTTTGCTTCATCCCCATAAATGGAAGAATGCAGTCTCTGTCACCCATGATTATCGCAGCATCTGAAAAAGTGGGGTTCAGCACCTCTGCCTCCTGTAAGAAACAAGAGTTGCTTAAGGTTGTGTCTGTAGAAGAGCAGGTCAGTTCCTAGTATAGTATGTTTGCAGTTGAAAACCAGTTGGTAGTTTAAAACCAGTTCCCTTCTACCCCCAACAGTTATTTCCTGATGTTAATAACCAGTGCCAGGCATGACATCCCTATTTCCACTTAATAATGATTAATTACAATTAATCTTTTGCACAGATAGATAAATGGTCTGCCTATTTGTTTTGATGCAGCCCTTCTCATACGAAATCAAAGAGTTAATTTGGTGCTGGAAATTGCGGGCCAAAATGCTGTTGACCAGCTTTCTACAGAACAGCCTGAGATATCACTTCTGGTTATGAGCAGAGTTGATCACATCCCAGGAACCTTTACAACTCTTACTCAAAAAACCCTAAACAAACAAAAAAGCCCTGCAAATATATATATGTATGTATGTAGGGGTCACAATTAGGAGAAATCACAGTAACAGAAAATTTTAGTAACAAATTTTAGTACAAAGATGATATGAATTAATTTTCCCTCTCTGATTCTCTTAAAATGGGCCCACCAGTTTGTCAAGACTTCTGAGAGGCTGCAATGTTGAAAAATGCACGCTGAGGAATCTGAGCTATAAAGCTCTAGAGGCTTGAATCCCTTGCAGCAGATGCTTCTTCTCTGTTCTTTTACTCCATTTCTGAGTAAGCTACAGAAATTTAGCTTTAGAGCCAGAAGCGATGAGTAAGGAGAAAATCATGTCGTCTTTGGAGATAAGAGTCAACCGTGTCTAGAAGAGCATGCACAAATTCCTTCCAGAGTTAGACAGGCTCGCTTCAACGATTTGCTCATGGTGTTTAAAAGAACCATTAAATTACTTGCCCACCTCCTGTTAATAATGGAAAACTCTTCATAGAGCTGAAGACATGAACAACAGAGATGGCCCAAAAGTGCAATAGGTTTTATTGTAATCATGAAACCACAGCCTGTAAATATTTTAAATCTCTTAAAATTGTGTTTCTAGCTCTCCCTTTTGTGGGCTCCTGAATGCAGTGCTAATGTGAGTGAAATGCTTCTGGGAAACCCAGGGAAATGCAATCAGATTCAATTTAATACCAGCCTACCTACTTTTTTGTGCCTGCTGGATTTTGGTGGTAAATCAGCCATAGGCCACTTAGTGTTTATTTTAACAAATGTGAGTACTTGAGTCCAAGTTCACATCCAGAGTTTGAAGGCTAACTTTTTAGGCTGCTGTGGGGTGGAAGCATGGAAGAAGCAGTGGGCTTAGTTCTTGTAGGAGGAAATATAACTCTTGTTGTAATTTTATAGAAATCTTTCAGTTTAGCAGGCACTGATGCAACTCCTTTCGTTATGAGTGACAAGTCACGGAGTATGATGTGTCTTAGCTGGAAAGTCTCACTGTGGCACAGACATTATGAGGGTGCAGAGCAGTGCATCTGCCACGTCTTGTGGGCTGTTACAGAGTATGTGATGTTACTGAGTTTTGAACCATTCATCAGTCTTTAATTCCATGACTATTTCTGAGTTGGGGAGTTTCTCATTTGCCATACTGGAGGTTAATTTGTAACATAGCATCAACCTGGTTGTTCACTGAGACGCA
This sequence comes from Anarhynchus alexandrinus, assembly GCA_008711295.1. Taxonomy (NCBI): domain Eukaryota; kingdom Metazoa; phylum Chordata; class Aves; order Charadriiformes; family Charadriidae; genus Anarhynchus; species Anarhynchus alexandrinus. The sequence continues at coordinate 28,752 of VUYV01000399.1, forward strand.
ATGTCAGATTTGCTGACTGATGTGCTTTCTGAAAGTGCTTCCCTGCTAGACTGGTCCTGATTAATAAAATATATGAAAGCAAAAAAAAAAAAAAAGAGTCTTCCCTAGCTTTTTTTTTTATGCTTAACTAATTTACATTTGTAGCACCTTTAAGACCTATGTGGTCTTTTTTTGGGCTACAGTCTGCTTGCATTTTAAACCATTCAGATGCAGACCTGGTCTAAACTGGAAACTCTGTAATTGGATTAGCACAAGGCTTTGTCCAAGCTGATAATCCTTGGTGAGAAGCAGAGTGCTACATTAATACAGCATACTGACTTTTTGATTGGAGATGTTGAGAGCCTGATTGACTCAGAGTATAAGCTTTTCCACAATTTTTGCCAAGAGGCAGTAGTCCATAATGCTGGAATTCTTAGGAAAACTATGAAAATGCTTTAAAAACCTAACCAATGCACTTCTCAATGTGTAATTATTACTGAGTCAAATCCTGAAGCCCATTGATTGTGTCTTGTCTGCATAAAGATAGAATCAATACCTGATGCTCCAGTAATCAAAATCTGATAAATCTCTTAAGTCAGTCCTTCTTTAATAAGACAAGTCACCATTGTCTTTCCTTCTGTTTTGTCTTCTAGACTAGAAGCAGCACTAGAATTTATGTCAAAGATAACTACACGTGGCTGATCTGTGTGGTCTTCATGAACACACAGGAGTACTTACTTCCCCCGAGCATCTGGTTTCTTGTTCTTTGGAAGATCTGCAAATAGATACGCAGTATAGCTGGAGCTTTAGCAGTACTTAAACAGGTAAGCATCTTCCTCTCACACAGCATAATGGGGCAACGTTAATAAGGAATAGCAAGGTGATGAAGGCACACTTGGCGTTCAGTGCAAGTAAGCATAAAGTACCTAAATGGGCTGTCCAGTGTGTAAATGAGCCTGCCTTCATTTCTTGGTTGTTCCCTGGGACACATGTCCTGTCTTTCTTTGCCATTTTGCCCCTTGGCTGGCAGTCCCCGTATTTTTTCTCCTGGGTCAGTGCTATGCCCACATGGCTGTGAAATGCAGGTTGCTGCAGATGGTCTGGATTTCTTCTTTGTGAATAATAATTTGAGGAATTGTTTCATTTTACTCTCCTCCTGGGAATTTGAGCACAAGACATTTGTTTGGGGAAGTCATCACAGACCAGTCTGTTACCAAACCCTTGCCTTCCAACTCCTCCAGCATGACTGCAGCAGGCATTCCTGCTTTTTAAGCCCACTGGACATTTATGGACTCCTCTGCTGCACAGGCTCTTTTTTTCCCTCCCACACTTTGCAGCGAGGCAAAAGGCACTTGCTGTTTTACACACAGTGCAACGAACATGGATCAGTGACTGCAGCAATTGATTAAAGTTAGTCAGGAAAAGTAAAACCAAGTCAGAGGCTTGCAGAGTTGTGCTACTTATTAGATACTCTTCTAATACTCAGAAATCAAGTCTTTTAATCTCACATATTAATGCCCCAGGCAAACTCTTAATTATTAAATTAAACAGATTATTTATCTACATTATTTGGGTTTAAGGTTTAGAAATAGCACTGCTGAATTATCTGTTCAGCAAAGGAGACAGAGGTGTGTATACAGCCCATTATTTCCTGATAAAACTTATGCACTGTTGTATACAAAGCATCCTATGTTTATAATTTTAAGCCTGTCATTGTCACTTAAGCTCAATTTTTTACCACACCCCAGTTATGGTTAGGAAAGCATATCCAGGATTTCACTGTAAACAAGTAGTAACTTCAGAGATAATACAGTGCCAGAGTTTTAAGTATGTTTTATATTTGTAAAGCAAAGCTGGAAGCAGTGAACAAAAGTAATCGCTGTGCATTATTCTTTATCTTTTTGCATTTAGTAGTCTGATTTGAATTCTGAATGCTTTGACTAAGCAGCAGTGCTGCAGGACTAGGACCCCTTCTGTCTCTTTTTAAGGATTCAATTTAGAATGCTAATTTTAAATAACTTTTCTGATGGCAACTGAGTTAGCCTTGTAATTATTTAAATAAATATTAACTAACTTTTTAATGGAAAATATTTTAAGATTTCCCCCTCTGAAACTGCGTTTTTTATAAAGCTGATTTCTTCTAACTGAAATATCTACTGCATTCACAAAATCCCCCTCTTTTTCTTCCTTCCCAGGCAACATTAAACTGGCATTTTCCATATATCTTAGAGGAGTAAGTTATTGCTGTTATGATCTCTGTAGGTTTTACAAAAAGGTCAGGGTCTTTTTCTTTATATCATTCGTAGGGCCTTCACCGTGAGTGATAACGTGGCTCCTCCACCCCACCAGAACTGGAGCAGGGGTGGGATGGGAAAGGTGATCTCACAGGCTGGGTCTTGCCTGAGACTGTCCTCTCCTACGTGTCCTGATGCCATTACAGAACCTGGCAGAAACAAAGCAGAAGAGATTTATTGAAGACGCTTACAGTTAGGGCTACACAGATTACAGCAATCATCGTAATGAATTTGGTATAATATGGAATTCAGAGAAAAGGGCAAGTATCCAATCAAAATACCATTGAGTCCCAAAGGAAAGATAAAATCAGTGAGATAGGAGGTCCAGCTTGATTTTTAAAGATTTATCACCCAATTTATTCACTTTAATTTAGACAGATTAAAGTATAAAACCCAGCTATCACCATGCAAGTATCAACAGGATTAAATAATATAATCTTTGGGGACAAGTATTTAAGTCAAGTAATTTAGCCAATCAGTTAAACTTTTCCTTCCCAAACACATCTTTTAGCTCCCTTATCTGCAATGCAGATCGTTTGCATTCAGTTCGGTTTTGGCCTGCATGAATAATTTCCAGTAGGAGTTCAGGATGTGAAACAAGGTGAGAATGCCTGTAGAGCTCTACAGTGGGCTAAGGAAATTGGACATTTGTTTTTTGAAAAAGGTAGTTCTGTACCTGCGGCTGTGTGATCCTATATCTATATCGATATGTAAAATTAACCCCCTCATTTTGTGTCTTGTTCCACTGAGGAGTTAGTCTTGCTTGTTGCTGGCATTGGTTGGATTGGAGCATGGTCTGCCACTTCTTCCTCAGTTCAGGCCCCTGGCTGTTTCAGCTTGAAGAGATAACTACCAGAAACATCCTGCCCTATCAATAGTTTATTAAAACCTTTGCCAAATTCAGAAAGAAAAATGTTAATGTAGTTGCAATAGAAACCAGGGGACAAGTGAAGTCTTTGTGACCATCTTTGGCATGTTCAGTCCCTTCCTCCTTGTGATTTTTGTTTAAGGGTCAAGTGATCCCATCTACTGAGCCAACTGGCCAAGCTTTTCTACTCCCACTTTATTTTTTTTCCCAACAGGTCACTTTGGCAATCTCACTTCCAGTGAGGCAGGCCAGGGACTGGCTAAAGGTGATGGTCTCTGTACATGGTACCTTTACCATGGCTGGATGATGTGACCTGTACGGGGAGCTGCAGGATTGGTATGTGCACCTGTTTTGCCTTGAATGCAAATGTATTTTGGGGCTAGGTTTCAAAGAAATCAAACCAGTTGTGTCTTCTCAGCCCAGAACTGACGTGAGGAGGCAGCTCTTCTCCTTCTGCCTATTTTCATCCCTGAATCACAAACTTCCACTTTTCTGAAGAAACCAGCCCCTTTTAATTGTCTTCTGGGTGTTGCAAGTTTGGGTTTTTTCCTTTGTTGTTATTCATATTGATGCTGCTTGGGTTGACTTTGTTATTACAGCTGTTAATATTGCATGATAAAATGAATTGTTAATTGCCAAACCTCTGAAGAGCAGACAACTGGCTGCTTACTGCCTACAGCAGACGTGGGAGGCTGTCAAGGACTGTTGGACCTAGTGTCAGATCAATCATGCTCTGGAGGTTTACATCAGAAGGTAGTTTTGAAAGTGAGGAAGAGGCTCCAGTGTTAAGAATATTCCTCAAACTGATCAGTTCCTCCCTGTTGCTGAAAGGTGCTCCTTGAAGTGTCAGTCTGGCTTAGCTATAAATTACTTGCTGGATATAACTGGTACTAGCTCATGGTAGTACTGCCAGAAGCTGCTACAAATCATATTTTCTCTTGATGTAGGAAAAGTTGGAAATGTTTTTCTGTCATAGGTTTGTCTAAACCTGTGTCCTGCATTGTAGGAGCTATTTAAAGACATTTACAATTTACAAAATGAACCATATGACTACTCAAGGACACTGGTTTCTGTTTTTTCCTCTTTCCCCTCCTTATTTCAATAAGGACCAGCTGTCTCTGTGAGTACTGCTGCCTGCCATTGTGTGACTGCTGTTATTTAAGGAAAGTTGATGCAGATTTGTTGTTTTCACTTATTTTTATGAACATGTGAGGCTATTTTGCCTCCTAGGCAACACACTTTCCCCCCATCCCCCCTCTCATTTTTAGCTCTCTCAACAGTATTAGGAAATACAATTTAGAAACATAGAAGGAAAAACTGGAGAGCAGCTTTCTGAGTGGGTCCTCTAGTTTGAGCCTAGACAAATCATTCCATATGATTTTATGATGTGGTATGGCAGCATAAAGAGCAAATGTAATTTCATGTTGCATTACTATTTATAGGATTTATAACAAAACTGCAATTACAGGGGAGCCTTGCTCATTCAAATGTGCTTAGACATGATCAGCATGCACGCTGGTACAAGTTTATACTATTGCAATGTAGTTGCTGATAGCACAAAAATGGGTTCTTTAGAGATAGTGGTGAGATTTTATTTAGAAATAATGAATCTGTGACTAAAAAGTGCACTCATTTAAGTTTCTAAAAACTCTTGTGGTGGCAGTGGGCCCAGAGCAGCGGAGATGGCCCAGGTCAGCGGGTGTGCTGAGCTTCAGCACAGTGACATTCCTCTAAATCTCTTCAAGTTACTTCTATGAACTGAGGAAACTCTACGTCTACAGACGAATGTCCCATCTATTCTTTTGGCTTCTGCTTATGAATAGGATTGGTGACATTTCGGATCCCTTTCTCCCTCTGTGAAAAAAAAAAAACAACAAAACGGAGTTCTACAAAATATATCCGTGCTGGGATCGCTGTTTGCAGAAAGATAAAATATTATTAAGACCAGTAAAAGGTGACATGAGTTAGTTTTTCTTCCTGGATTCTCTTAAAATATGTCCACCTGTTTTTCAAGAATTCAGAGTCCACAATATTGGAAAATGCACAGGCAAACAAGATAACTTATTCTTGTAAGTACAAATCTCCACTGCCTTCTATTTTCCCTTAAATCTTACATCTTAGTCAATAGGTAACAACAGAGGAAGGATAGAGACAACCATGAAGAAGGATCCTGGAGAAGCTCAGTCTAGCAGCCTGCCTGCCTTTTAATCTGTATTGGTTCTATTTCAGTTACAATTATTTCATCTACAGAAATTAAAATTGCACTGATGAAATACCACAGTGCTATCTGACAATGGGCATTTGGGAAGATAGTCATTCACATGCACAACAATGGCATGACTGTAAAGAAAGAGAAGTCCTTGCTAGTCCACTTATTTTACTTCAAAAAGGGCTGTAAGAGAAAGTGATGATATGCTCTGGTGTTTGGTTTTGTTTAGTTTTTTTTTAAGAAATCGCACCAGAAGAATATTTTCACTTAGAAATCAAGATAGTAAGAAACTAGGAGGAGCTCACAGAAAGATAACAAAAGGCTTTCAACACTAAGATTATCTAGTTCTCCCTTTTCTCACAACATACAGTGCTGTTGGATAGCTAGAACATCGACAAATGCAATGGATAGCAGATGTATAGGATCATTCTCATGTTCAGCTGACAGCTCACTGCCAGCAATGGATGAACCTTGGCAGACCACTGTAGACATTGGTGCATCTGATGAAGGTGGGGCCGTTGGCATGTGCTGAAAGCCATGGATGCATGCTTCTAGACTGGAGTGGATTTGCATCCAGACAGCTCAGGTCTGCAACCAGATCAGATAATAGTCTCTGGGCTTTCATTCTCTGCGGTTTTGTTCTTGCTAAAAAATCAGCCCAATGTGTGTAATGGAAAAGAAGAACATCAGTATGAAGGAAGAGTGAGTAGGCTCTGCTGGAACTGGTCCATATTTTGTAAGTATAAGTTAATGATCAAATGTGATTGTAGGGAAACTAATTTTCTTGAGAGCATACATTTAAAAAGAGATATTAACACTGTAGTGTGGTAATCAGACAGTGCAATATCCATGGTAAAATGCCAATGTTCCAGAGATCTGACAAATCCAGCATTTGTTATTTACCTATCCAAAATACTTGGCTTTGAAAAAGCAGTGCTGAGTGCCAGCAGAAGGGTGTTCATTACAAATTCAACACAACATGCAGTCAGCTTCAGCACAGAGCTAACTACAGGGGGCTTCTTTGGCTCCACTTATAAGGTAGAAAGTATATTAATTCACCCATAATTCAAACTGAAATAAAGAAAGGAGAAAGATAAGATGAGCTGTCAAGGGAAGCAGCTAGGTTTGCTGATGATTTTTGGATAGTGAATTGAGGGAAAGGAGCACTTACCCTTGAGAACTGCACAAAATAATTTGTAAAGTCATTAGTCTTATGAATTATTTTGACTGTTATTGTTATTAATTATTTGTACTGAAGTAGCACTCGGAGAAAAGAGTGATGCTAAAAATCCTATTCTACTGACTACTGCAAAAGCACACAATAAAAAGGCAATCTTTCCCCTGAAGAGCTTTTAATCTCGATGCCACTCTGTATTCACACTGTTTTGTCTTCTCATTTTCATCATTTCATTTGGTATTTTCATCCTCTCTTTTATTCCGCTACATGGCACCTGAACCTCTTCCTCAGGGCTGTGTTGGTGTTTGGCAAATATGAAATTCATGCATCTGCACTCTTTTATGTCTCTAACTATCCTTTGGTTTTCCTCTTCTCAGCATGTAGTTCCTTTTCTCACAGTTAATTTTCCACTTCTTTTATTTTTTTTGTCTCCTTTTCTGCTATTTCTTCTCTTGTCTCAGTCTCCATTTTTTAACCTTTCTCAAACTTCTCTCATCTTTTGGCGGTGGACAAAGGAAGATCGACTGATGTCATCTACTTGGACTTGTGCAAGGCATTTGACACTGTCCCACACGATATCCTGGTCTCTAAATTGGAGAGACATGGATTTGACAAATGGACCATTCGATGGATAAAGAACTGGCTGGANCCGTGCTGGGATCGCTGTTTGCAGAAAGATAAAATATTATTAAGACCAGTAAAAGGTGACATGAGTTAGTTTTTCTTCCTGGATTCTCTTAAAATATGTCCACCTGTTTTTCAAGAATTCAGAGTCCACAATATTGGAAAATGCACAGGCAAACAAGATAACTTATTCTTGTAAGTACAAATCTCCACTGCCTTCTATTTTCCCTTAAATCTTACATCTTAGTCAATAGGTAACAACAGAGGAAGGATAGAGACAACCATGAAGAAGGATCCTGGAGAAGCTCAGTCTAGCAGCCTGCCTGCCTTTTAATCTGTATTGGTTCTATTTCAGTTACAATTATTTCATCTACAGAAATTAAAATTGCACTGATGAAATACCACAGTGCTATCTGACAATGGGCATTTGGGAAGATAGTCATTCACATGCACAACAATGGCATGACTGTAAAGAAAGAGAAGTCCTTGCTAGTCCACTTATTTTACTTCAAAAAGGGCTGTAAGAGAAAGTGATGATATGCTCTGGTGTTTGGTTTTGTTTAGTTTTTTTTTAAGAAATCGCACCAGAAGAATATTTTCACTTAGAAATCAAGATAGTAAGAAACTAGGAGGAGCTCACAGAAAGATAACAAAAGGCTTTCAACACTAAGATTATCTAGTTCTCCCTTTTCTCACAACATACAGTGCTGTTGGATAGCTAGAACATCGACAAATGCAATGGATAGCAGATGTATAGGATCATTCTCATGTTCAGCTGACAGCTCACTGCCAGCAATGGATGAACCTTGGCAGACCACTGTAGACATTGGTGCATCTGATGAAGGTGGGGCCGTTGGCATGTGCTGAAAGCCATGGATGCATGCTTCTAGACTGGAGTGGATTTGCATCCAGACAGCTCAGGTCTGCAACCAGATCAGATAATAGTCTCTGGGCTTTCATTCTCTGCGGTTTTGTTCTTGCTAAAAAATCAGCCCAATGTGTGTAATGGAAAAGAAGAACATCAGTATGAAGGAAGAGTGAGTAGGCTCTGCTGGAACTGGTCCATATTTTGTAAGTATAAGTTAATGATCAAATGTGATTGTAGGGAAACTAATTTTCTTGAGAGCATACATTTAAAAAGAGATATTAACACTGTAGTGTGGTAATCAGACAGTGCAATATCCATGGTAAAATGCCAATGTTCCAGAGATCTGACAAATCCAGCATTTGTTATTTACCTATCCAAAATACTTGGCTTTGAAAAAGCAGTGCTGAGTGCCAGCAGAAGGGTGTTCATTACAAATTCAACACAACATGCAGTCAGCTTCAGCACAGAGCTAACTACAGGGGGCTTCTTTGGCTCCACTTATAAGGTAGAAAGTATATTAATTCACCCATAATTCAAACTGAAATAAAGAAAGGAGAAAGATAAGATGAGCTGTCAAGGGAAGCAGCTAGGTTTGCTGATGATTTTTGGATAGTGAATTGAGGGAAAGGAGCACTTACCCTTGAGAACTGCACAAAATAATTTGTAAAGTCATTAGTCTTATGAATTATTTTGACTGTTATTGTTATTAATTATTTGTACTGAAGTAGCACTCGGAGAAAAGAGTGATGCTAAAAATCCTATTCTACTGACTACTGCAAAAGCACACAATAAAAAGGCAATCTTTCCCCTGAAGAGCTTTTAATCTCGATGCCACTCTGTATTCACACTGTTTTGTCTTCTCATTTTCATCATTTCATTTGGTATTTTCATCCTCTCTTTTATTCCGCTACATGGCACCTGAACCTCTTCCTCAGGGCTGTGTTGGTGTTTGGCAAATATGAAATTCATGCATCTGCACTCTTTTATGTCTCTAACTATCCTTTGGTTTTCCTCTTCTCAGCATGTAGTTCCTTTTCTCACAGTTAATTTTCCACTTCTTTTATTTTTTTGTCTCCTTTTCTGCTATTTCTTCTCTTGTCTCAGTCTCCATTTTTTAACCTTTCTCACACTTCTCTCATCTTTCCCATGGACTCTTTTTGTCTGACATTTTCCTTCTTGGTTCTCTTCCCAATTTTGGGGGAGATTTGGGAAGAAGTGACTCTTGTCTATGTTTGTCCTAGCTGCACTTTTTCTGGTGAATTGTTCTACCCCTCCTCACTTTCCATATCCAGCAAGAATCCACCAATAAGAAAGGTTACTGGGGGAAAGCATACCTTTTAATAGAGAAGATGATGCTGCACCATGACTCAGGGCTGTGCTGGGTGTCACCAATTGCTGGAAGGTCCAGCTGTGAGTGTTCTGGTTCTGGAGGGTCTTTAGTACAAGACACGTACACTAAATTTACTTGGGATATAGCCTGGATATTATAGAATGTTATAAATAATAAGCTTACTTTGTGAGCTCCCTGGCAAAGTTCCAACATTGTCTATTGGATCATGGTGAAGAAACAGAAACTAGGCAAAAAGGACAAAGTTAACGATCGGCAGCTTGTCCTTCTGCTCTGCTATTAATTGTGGTGGCTTGCGGTAGTTTATGTTTGCAATAATTACAGCTATATTCCAAAGTAGCCTTTAAACAGGGTTGTTGTTGTTGTCATAACTGTTATTGTTCAAGAACTGCATTTTTCAATTAGGGGAAATACATGAGATACATTATCTATAACAATCTCTTTTAATGATAACAACGGATATGGAAATTAGTCCAGAGTATAAAATTAAAGATATTTGAATAATTATAGTGTAATCAAGTCAAAATTACTCATGCCTTTATTTGAGGCTAGATTATGTGGAAAACAGCACAAGAAAATACGTGCTTTGAAATCTGAAAGGCACCAGTATTTGACAGCACATTTGCATATATTGCACCAAATAAGTTTGGGTTATGTCTGTCAAAGATTTAAAATATAAGTAACAGTCACTAGGCTAGTTTTTGGGGGCTTGGGTATGTTGACAGAAACTCCTTTGTGGTTCAGCTTGCTGGCATGTCTCAGATGTTTTGGTATGGTGAATTTGCAGCATAAAAGTGAATTTAATGGTGCTCAACAAGGTGGCTCAGAAGCATCTGCATTATAAATGCCTGTTTATTGGATTTTCTTGAAAAAGTTTCAATTTTGGTCAGTTCCCTTCTCCCCTTTCTTATCTTATGCTACACATACTCTTTCTTTAAAGACAAATACACAAAAAAAGGCCAGGGAGCCCAAGGGAGGTCAGAGGCATCAGTTCAAGGGTTAACAAACAGAAAACCAAACCCAAACAAACAACAAAAGAAAAACCAAAACCAACCAAACAAAAACCCAGAGTCCCCCTCCCCCCCTCTCCTTTTCAGGCTTTGAAGAAAACAACCTCTTCAGTAATTCTTTACCTTTAATAGCAAGTGCTGACTCACCAAGCCAGAAGAAGGAGAAAGAACAGTTCAAAGCTCTGGCAGACTTCCAGCTGGTAAATCTCAGGCATTGCCTGTGTCAAAGGAGAACTGGAAACAGAGCTGTGAACTCCAGACTATTTATTTGTGCAAAAATGATGGCAAGAAAATAATTTGTAGCATTTGACTTCATTGCAGAAGGTGATAAGGCTATATTTATATTTTATTTTTTGGGTGGATTTAATTCCCAAATGTAATGTGAAAAGTTGACAGCAAAGCCTTTATAAGAAATTTAAATCCTTAAGCCAACTGCCAGATAATTGTGGGTTTTATATTAGTGGAGAGAAAGGCATTAGAGTTCAACTAGTTGTTAAGATTTAGAATAACAGCAGCAATAAGAAATCTTTAGCAAAGTTGCTGCTAAAGTCAAAGTGAGCCTTGAGATTTTTCATGCAATGGGCAAAGTTGTTGTAAGCAATGAAAAGGCAAATAATTTAAATGAGACCTGGTGAGCTGGAAAACGTTTTCAATGGTGTTTCTCCTTGTCCTCTTTGGATTCCCCCCCTGCCCCCCTTTTATTTTCAGGACATAAACACGTTAGGTATCACAAGTGAAAAATCTCACTAAATTCTGTCTAATCAATAAGAGTATGAAGGACATGAAAAAGGGATGTTTTCAGAGAGGATTTTGAGGAGAAGGAAGCAGAAATTTATTCTGTTAATAAGTGTAGATGGGTAATACAGGATTCTCCCATTTATGTTCATTTTCCATGGTAGACGGGAATTGGCCCAAACCAACAAAAAGAGAGCTCCCTCTCACCCATAAAACATTGTTGCCAATAACAGTGTAGTTGTATCTGACCTCAGGCTTATAAAATTTGATACAAATTAGAACTGCAAAAGGTAGGAAGAAATATGGAAGCCAGTGGTCAAGAGGCATTTTACTGCCTCATGATAAGCTCCTGCTGCATTCAAACAATTTTGAAACAAATAAGAATTTGGGCTAGTAAAAACAAGACTGCTGTTTTTCATCTTTTTTTTTATTAAGGAAATGTAAAGAATGAGGAAGATTTGAGGCTTTGATTCTTGATGCAAGATTTGAGGCTTTGATTCTTGATGCTTGGCTCTGGTTCAGAAAGCATAAGAATAGGGCATGTCCAAGCAGAAATTCTTGGCAGTCTCGGGTAGTAATGGGAAGATATTTTAACTGACAGTTAAAATTACTCTGAACTACAGTTAGACTTCCTATAGTGTTGCCTAATGAAATTTTCATGAGCCCTGTACAGTGATCTCCATGCATGGAGGGTTCCACCATTTTAATGCTTCATAACCTGTAACGTAGGCTCCTCACCTGTGAATCCCAAGAGCACAGAACTGAAAACGAGCAGTAAATGTTATGTATTAACAAATTGCATGAGCTGTTTTTACAGCAATCAGAACAGTTGTCAAAAGACTAAGTAGCAAGTTTTGGGAAATGGCTAAGAAACTTAATAAAGCCAAGTGGTTCATCGGTCTGGCTGAGGCAGCTGACATTGCAGATGCATTATAGAGATGAAGTTGATCCAAATGAGGCCCTTGGCTTGTGCAACTAATGGCAGGAAGAAGTAAGTGGCACTTCCAAGTTTAAGAACTTGAAGTTCTTACAATATTGTATATATTTAATCTTCCTGGTACTAATTTTAGGAATTACTTGTTTAAAATTTTGTTCATTGCCAGTTAAAACAATTCACTAATGAAGTTTGCAGTGAATCTGCTTGGGGCTATATAGTCTTAAATCATGTTACTGTTTTGGAGTATCTGAACTAGTGGATATTTAGATAATGCCTTTGAAGAACAAGAGGAAAATAAGAAAATGGGAGAAAATATTTAATAATTTTTATTTAGCTTTTAGTCATTTGTATGAGAAAAGACTTTGAAGTCTCCATTTGGATCAAGGATATCAGGTATTACCATACAGTAGAACAAAGCCTTTTCCTGACATCCAAGGAGGTGATCTGAGTGAGTTACAGAAGATCAGAGTGGGGCCAGTGCAAGGCACAGGATCTTGTAACAAACCTTGAATTCAGTTAGGGTCATTATAATCAGAGTTTCTCAAGTTGGAAACCAATACCTGGTGTGCTGGGACCGAATCATTGGAAACTGAATGTACAAATAGCATTTGCCGAAGCACAGGATAATTTTCTGCAGCCATCTGAACAAAATTAGGAAGGATTATTTCTGTTTATGCAATTTAATCTCCCTCTTGCCTAGTCCCCCCAGCCCTGAAGTGCAAGCCACCCAAAGTGTTACACCAAAAATACATTTGTTGAAGTCAATGGCAAAAATTACTGTGAACTAGTGTATGAAAACAAAAGCAGACTCTTACGCCTAGACTATAAAAAGAAAACAATACAAGCAAACATTTGTGTTTATGGTGAGATTCAAGCAAAGCTCTGCACAGCTTCCAGTGTTCATTCCACCACCTTTGCAGTGTCATGGAAGGCTTTAAATGACCAGGAGAAAAGGGTTCGTTCCCTAATCTACTGGGATGAGTTCGAGCCCTGTTATAACCTCCAATATATCTGCGGTACTCTGTACTGCTGATATTATTTAACTCAGCCTTCTGACAATACATTGTCAAGGCACTGGGCTTCTGCCGCTTAAAAGGATGTTTCATTCTGATAGAGAAGTGTTTCTCGTGTGAAATGTCAAGGAAGAAAGGAAACTCCATTGTGCTTGTGGGTTTTCCTTAACTGCTGCTAATCCAAGGCAGTTTAGTTATCACCAAAATCTTGGTTTTCTTCTAAAAGAAAGTTGCTGTTAACTATTTTGATTGTGTCCTCTAATATCTGCGTGAGGAGATAGCTGAAAAACATTTCAAAGTTGTTTCTGTTTTGCAGAGTTCAAATTGATCAAATTACATTTTTTTAAAACAGCAACAAACCAGATTCCCTTGGAAAAGGGAAATGTTGGAAAAGGAAGGTATTCTGTTTCAAAGAAATGTTGTTATTGCTTTACTTGGCCCTAACTTTCAGTGAAGGAAAACAGTGCTCAAAATAATGCTTCAATAAGCACTCCATTTTTTCTTTTTTTGAGCTTTGTTCTTCCTTAAAGCAAACCTCATTATTCATTTTAAATGCATGGCTCATTTTTATGAAATGTTAGAGTTAAGTGTTGGGTTAACCTGAGAGCATTATGTCACTGTCATAGATGCAGAGTTCTGTAGAGAATAACATTTAACCATCTCATATGCAGTGCTCTGCCAAATAGTCCTCAAGACCTCCTTCTTCCTCATCCTGTAGCAAACACTGGTGAGTGTTTATGAAGTGAACTAATTCAGAATTTACCATTGCCTATTAAAAATGTGGGTTTCTTCCTTATAGAGAATTATACAAATGAGACATCATTATTCCTTCCCAGGAAGAAAACAAAACAAAAACAATGAAATGGACTGAAGAACTTCCTTCTCACAGTGTGCATGTGATTGCCAGAGTCAGAAATATAATTGACAGAACAATTATACTTTCATTTCCTTGAACCATTCTTCCATGCCATTTCAAGTCTATACTTTGGCAGGTCAAAGAAAATAACTGTGTGAGCCTATGTACTGCAATCAGGAGTCTGGCACACCCCTCTACCAAAAAGTCACTTTGTAGGGGGTTTACTTTTCCACTGCATTTGACAACAATGTGAATGAGAGCTTTGACTCCCTGTTGGCTTCCGGTGGTGAGCCACTTATTTTTTCAGGCAGTCTCCTGTCAACTAAAGATTTTTAAAAATAAAGCAACCTACAAATAGCATATAATAATGTTTATGTAAGAGAACTTGCTTCTTCCAGTGCCTAATCATGTGTCAAACATGAGACATTTTTTAAGCAATGCCAAAACAATAAATGAATTTTTTTAAGCTCAAAGCTAGGTCATTTTTATTCATTTTAAGTCAATTTCTACTGCTAGAAAATGCCTACTTTGTATTGACAGCTGTGAAATAACCAAATGTCAGGTTTGAATCTTGCAAGATTGTTTTACGTAAATTTTCATATGCCGACATGTGCTGACTGAAAGCAGTGGGTCACGCACACACAAATGAATCTGGGTCAGACTATTAAATGACTGAAATCCAAATTCCACTCTCCGCTAGAGCTGACTATGTCTCTGAAATGTCCAAAAATCCATTCAGTACAGGTGAGTAGTACCACATTTTCCCATCCATAACAGAAACTCTGGAGTTCTTCCCTCTTGCGGCATCCTTCTTTCTCCCTTAGAGACAGTCAGTCTTCAGCCTGCCTCTCCCAGCACAGCAGACCAGTGTTGGTTCAGCTGATTTCTAAGCAAGGAAATGGGCTTCTTGCAAAAGGTACTGAGATGCATTGGTACCATTAGAAATAGAATACACACCCCTGTTACTGAAATGACTTGGAGACATAGAACAAGCTTTCTCTTGGATGACTTGGATGACTTCAGCAGTGCTACAATTACAACAAAAAGATATTGGCATGCAGTAAAGTAAATAAATGCTGTTTCTATTTAGGCTGAACCAAATCCTGCTGAGCTATACACAACATCAGTGAAATGCAGATGTTTGTTTTGCTCATCAAAAATGTTTGTCTTTTAAATTCAGAAATAAAATTCACTTTCTTTCCTTTTTGTCCTTCATGACAGATGGTACTTGTAGAAAGTATATACTTATTTTATGTAAAATTAAATTAAGCAGCAACTACAAATGACCCTTTTAGTCTTGCATATGTTTGCATATTATCTTTATATATGTGATTTTGGTATACCTTTAAAATTCCTGTTGGGTTTATTTAAAATATGACTATCTATGCATACTTACGTTGTAGTTTTACTGTCATTTAAAAAGTAATGCAGTATTGTATTTTTCCTCACTACAATTATTGTCTAAATAATAAATAATGTACTGTAGTTGTATCCTGAAGCCATGAAAGTTTTAGTGATGATTAACCAATTATAGTTGCCACACAGGCAAAGACAGATTCAAAATTCCTTCCTGTCAATAGGTTTTGATTTACACCCTACAAAAAATAGATGCCCTTCACTAACATTTGTGGTGCTTCTTGTCCCTTAGGTACTGATGCCTGTTTATAACAGATCCCAAGTTTTTAAGGTATGTTCTTCAAATTCCCATCCCACTTGCCATATGGGATTGCGTCTGCTGTACACAGGAAAACAAATGCAGTGGTGGAATAGATAATTTACATTCTGACTTAGCAGAAGGTGTCTTAAAACGGTGTTATTTGCATTGTCTGAGGAAGGAACAAGCAAGCTAGCAATAAGCGAACATACTAACAGACTAAACTGTGCTTCTTTCACTGTGTCCTCCTTGAGTGTCAGCCTGAGGCACCTAACCCATTTCTTCCTTCTCACTTAGCCAGGCTCTAGCACTTCCCAAAGTCAGGATAGCAAAACTGTTAGGCAGGTCAGGTAAGAGTCCTACCAAGGGGTCCAGAGTTTGAGGTTAACGCTTTCCTCTCTCCCAGACCTCTTCTGTGGTGGACATTGGGGATGAGCATGCCCATGGTGGAAACATGGCTGTCTCCTGGGCAGCTGTCAGCTAAGCTATCATGTCTATTTGGTCATCTGAAGCATTTTTTTTTATTGTGATTCTTCAGCTCAGAAGAGTAGCAGTGTGAAGAAAGGCATTTAGCATATACCTAAGTCTCTAATAAGTCAAACAGAATTTTAGATAATGCCCATAATGGAGCGTGCAGTTTCTAAATACAGATGGTATATTTTATACATTAGGGACCTATGGTATCCAAAGGCCAAATAGCTTTCTGCAGAGTGTATTTCAATCTCGGTGTGCCTGTTGGATGAGTCTTTCTTTTTCCCCAGAGTCTTTCTGTACGAACAGCAGGAGTATTTCATTATGAAAGTAAAAACTAGGTGGCTCATTACCTTTGTAGTGCATCATTCCCCATAGGATCATCTAATTGTTTGCGGAATGATTCTAGTAGTTTTGCTCCAACACCCTTCCCTGGGAAGAGATGCTCTCTTTAGATTGATGATTAATTGCATGAATAGGTTGACTTTTTTTTTTCATTGTATTTTCATCCTTGTTGATTTTTTTTTAAAGTAGCTGATTACAGATTATACTCATGTAAGTGACATGTAGTGAACTTAACTCCTATTACTTTTATCCATTTTTATGCCTCCTAGGCTTTCTGTAACTGCTTCCATTTGGAGGTTGATTCTTTTTTAAAATCAGTGTAATTCCATTGACCACAGTGCTCTTATGCCAGACAATGAGAAGTAAATTTTCTGGAGCCTGTGAAACAATGCTGACATGGCATCTGACCAGATTTACTTGGTACCAGCTCACAAACAGGGCATTAATTGGAAGAGCATGTCAGAGACTTGAGAACAGAAAGAAAAGCAGAAGTATTTGCTCCTCTCCAGACAGGCTGAGGAGGTGTCCATGACTCACATGGTAAGACCTGGCAGCAATGACACAGTTTCGAGAGCAGTAGTTATATACAGCTTCAAAAGAATGGACGCAAAAGGAAAATCAAAAGTGGAGCTGAGCAGAGATTCTTGCCCTAATACTATTGTATTGCACAATTCTTTACCAATTCCAGAAGTCACTGTGTGCCACTTGGATCCTGCTGTTAAAACAACTTAACTGTTGCTCTAAATGGCATACGTCCGTGTCAGGGATCCTATGGGGCTGTGAGGACGAAGTGTGGTTACCAGGCTTTCATCACAGAAATCCCAAGGAGGTCCCTGTTGTCTCAGCCACATCCTTGTGTCAGCCATAGAGGTGATGACTCTGGTAAAGGTTAATATACTGCTTGTGTGATGCTGACAATCTTCCTATGCTTATTCCTTCTATGGATGGATTTATCTTTTAGTGGTTTTTTTTCTAAGCCTAAAGCAATCCCAGTTCAGGGAGAATTTGTCCCAGAATCCCGGTATCTAAACCCTTAGACTGTAACTTTTTGAAAACAAAGGATTCTGAGATGACGTCATGCTGGCAAAATAAGTGTCTTTGACTGAAAGGTTTTCTAGCTGGAATCTTTTCAGATGAGGACTATAATGATATATTTATACCCTATCCATGAAAGATTGAATAGGATAGCAATGGTAGAAGGCTATCTCTAGGGGCAGTCCAAGGACTAAGCTGTGGAAAATTACCTGCACTCAGATAGTTTCTGTCAGTGGGTATCCAGAGTAACTCATGAGTTGCCTAGCTCACACAAACTTGTACAAAGATGTCTGTAGCCCAGTCTAATACAAACAGGATCTTATATTAACAGTGTATGTGTGGTGAGAGAGAAAAAGATTGTTTTAAAAGTATATATAAAATAAATAGTTTTGATATAAAGGACAAGGTTCTGTTGCGCCCTACTCTGGCTAGATGAACTTTCAGTAAAGGCAACTTCTGTCTGTAAACTGCCACGCGCTTGCACAATAAAATGCCTGGAGGTGTTTCAAATGACTCCCTGACGGGAGATCATATGTGGGCAGGTGAGATGGCAGACAGCAGTAGGGTTGGCAGGTTGAAGGGCATGGCCACTAGGTCCTTATGACACTGAATGTGATGAGAAGTGGTCGTGACTTTTGGTTAATTGTGTAGGAGTGGTTTTGAGCTTACTCCTCCCAGTCTTTCAAACAAGCCTGCCTCGAGAAGGATGGCTTGGAAAAGCTGTATCCTCTACTCCCATTAGTATCCCTTTACCCTATACTGCTCGCAGGGGCAGAATTTTGGCCATGAGCCTTCAAAGCTAGTTGTCCAAATAAGTCCAAGAAATCTCTAGTGGCAAACTAAGAAAACTGTAGAAGATATGAGTTTTGGACAGATAGCTCTCTCCTGTCCCTGTCAAATGTTTTTAAGGTCAAACAGTTTGATGTTTGTCTTATGAGCAATGACTGGGAACAGGCAAGCATAACTCTTTTTATAGTGGTAAGTTCTACTATTTCTGTGACCGATTAGATATATTTCAGACAGTTTTAATTCACTTTAAAATAATGCTGCTGACATGTTTTCAGCCTTTACCTGTCAAGTCACAGATTTCCTTCTCACTTTTTCTATAGGTTGCAGTGGCACAATCAGAGAAAGGGTCCTAAAAGCCTACCTCTGCTGTGTCTCTTACCTGCAAAAAGAAAATTGTCTTCAACCTTGGAAACGCTCATGTATTCACTTAATTGTATGCACTGGAATTGTTCCATTGACTTCACTAAGAACACTCATGTATTTTTGGTTGAGCATGTCCTTAATTACCTTACTAAATCAGGGTCCATATGCATAAAATTAAGTATATGTGTAAGTGCCTGTGTATTTAGGGCCCTAATAGAAACCAGAGAGTTGCATTTTACATTCATTAACTGAGCAAAAATCTCATTGAAGTCAGAAGTCATTTTGCTGAGTAAGGCCAAGAGGCATCTGGCCCATACAGCTTGCATCCCCAGCTGTGACTCTTCATGTACAAGAGTTAAAATACAGCACTGATGCACCAGGCTGCAAGTGAGGAAAGAGGTCTAATCAGGCTGCCACAAAAATCCCACAGCAATTTGCCATGTCTGCAAGAAGTTATAAAACAGGGTTTTAGAATGGAACGAAATACTCAATTTATTCAGCAGATATGGGTTAATGTGAACTTCTAACACACAGAGATAGAGCCCAATGTTGTTTCATTGCAAGCAATGGCTGTCTTGCTGAGGGATAGCACAACTGTGATAAAATACATCTAACTTATACATAAGTTAAAAAATCCCCAGACGTATAAAACAACGTGGGACAATATAAAATCACACCTAGCAAACACAGTTATAATTATTCAATTCACTAACAAACACTTAAGGAATGCTCATGGAGGGAAGAGGTCCAGATGTCATTTTAATATATCTCTCCAGGTTCCCCTTAATATGAAAAATCAGTCAAATATGCCTATATCAATTCCCCGAATCTCAGTCTTCTTCATGTATTGAAAGGCACATAGCTTTTCTTTCTTTTAAATGATGATAGTGGGAGAGGAAGGCAAAGGGCTGGTCTTTGAATTGGGGCTGGATGCAGAAATACTTAATAAGTTTATTTCATACTAAGAAGAGTCCAAATGGCTTAGGTCAATAGATGGCACCTCCTTTTGCCTGGTGGTTAACCCACACCTCCAAGGTGTGGTATCTTGCCCAAATTAAGGATCGGATCTCTCTCTGATTTAGGACTCACGCGGTTACCTGGAAATGCTGTAGATGATTCTGAAATATTCAGACATAGATGTGTCTCTCTTTTTTTCCTGTTAAAACTGTGCTTTGAGAAAAGTCTCCCTTGAGCTACTGGTCTTTCTCCAGGACAATGTTTTCTGGTGGCAGTCCTAGAGAGATGGTGGTGTACTTCTCTAGGTTAGCAACAGGATCTGAATTGTTCAGGTGGTTAAGGGAGGATGGTGTCTTATAATTATCTAATTTGAATGGGCCTCTCTTCAGTCTATTGACTTTTGAGACTTGGTCCTTAGGTTTGTTTCTCTCCAAGTTTTGTAAAGTGATCTATCTAACTCAGGAGTGTAGTTTACATCAGACAGTATGAAGCCAAGGAGCTGGATATTGCAATGCCTAAGCTAAGTCACCCTTCTGGATCTTGCTTTGCTTCACACAGACACATGAATAGATTTTCCTCAGGAAACGGAGTGTGTGTTTGTGTGTCAGGGTGGGAGGACTCTGGAGTGTTGTACAGAGAGGCACTGAGCATCACATACAATGCCATTCTTGTAGACAGAGTTTGGTGGGCTACAGGAAGATCTACTGTGGCATGGTCCAGGGTGAGCAACTGCCAATCCAGAAAAAAAAGTATCCTTAAGCTAGGGTCTTTATTTAATTGTCTAATTCCTGGGGGTTTTTTTTCCCTAAATTGTCACGTTGCTATATACAGAGTTATCTTGTAACCACTACGCATACCCCGTTTAGACCAAGGTGGCAGCTTCACCTATTCAATATAAACACACAAACTCTCTCTAAACTCAAGACAGGCTTATCTAAGGATGCTATATGTGATAGTAGCAGCTTGGGACTGTCCCATTGCTAGAAATGGGGTGTGAAGGAACAACCTGCCTGCAGTGTTAGATATGACTGAGCAGAACTCCCTGTTGCCAATTCACAAACAAGATTTTTTGGGTAAAATAGAAATTAGATGTTTGTAACAGATCAAAAAAAAACAAAGGAGAAAACATGTTATTTGTTTAAAATTCACAGGGAAATACTACCATATCATATGGCCACAAAAGACTGGGAAGACTATTAAAAGCATATTCAATGCAAAGAGATGATAAAAAAGGCAAAGGACATAACAATGCTGTTTGAATCTTTGTTATATTATGGTGCTACCTTGTGACTATGCAAAGTCATAAAAGAGAGAAAATAATGTGATGGTTAATGTATATGTGGAATTAGTATAGCAAAATTGGGATTTAAATTAAAAGAATGATACTATATGAGTCACAGCAAAAAGAGCAACGATAGGAAACTGGGGAGACAGATGAGTCAGAGAAGCTGTTTGTGTCAGAAGTCTGAAGAAAATTAAAGAAATGCTGAAAATAAAGTCTCTCAAATGTTAGTTTAAATTGCACAGTAATAGTTTATATAAATAGTTTATATAACATGTTAAGAGTTCATACTTTTTTTTAATATTATTTGTGGTCCTTGAAATAATCATACAAGCATAATGTTTTTTAAAAAAACTATTTTGAACAATGCAAAAGAAACTGTTGAAATGGCAACTCTAAGAAAACTGAAAGCGAATACTTATTAAATTCAGAGTAGGCTATGGTAGTTCAAAGACATTAGTGATTTTGTTTATACTCTGTAATTAACTTAGTAAAAGATCATCATTCACTCTTTTTTGAACCAAAGAAGTTTTCATAAATTGTAGACTAGACTGATATTTTTTTTTAATGTGAGCTTCTAGTAATTCTTGTAGTTTTTCTTATGTTTTCTAATCCCAATATTACATTGAAGTCGTCATCTAGTTAAGGCAGAACAGAGCAGTAACTAAAGGGCAAATGAATGATTTCCCACCCTCCATTGTCTGTCAAATGTAACACAGACCACTGTCATAATCTATGCTTCCAACCTTAAAAAAAAGTTATAGTCTGGCATAGAAAGCCTAGCAGTTGTGACTCTTGACTGAATTAACTTTCTGCCCTCTGGTCTGAGAAACAGATTTCTCAGTTTGACTTGAGACTGAAAAGCTCGTTGTCTTTGCCGGGAGTGGAAACTTCACAATATCTCAGTGTTCTCCCTTCCATAACCTGCAGGAAGGAGAGGTGGTGTTTCAGCCAGTAAAAGCTTTAGATGTTTCAGAAGGGAAAGTGCCCACATTCAGCTCAGACACTGGAAGGGAGAGGTGCAGAGCCTGTGCTCCGGCTGAGGTAAAGCATATCGGTAGCAAAAGCACTGTCTGCAGTAGTAGGCTTAGAAAAGATCTAGGAACTCGGTGTAACCTACTGAAAAAAAATTAGATAAACACTAAGTTTGGAAGGAAAAAGGAGGGTAGAAGTTATCACTCATATAGTTTATGCATGTAGAAAACTTATGCAGTTGGAGACGGTGGAGTAGGAAATAAAGCAAAAGAAGACATAAGGTGAAATGGCATATAAGGGAAGGGGATTATTGCTGGGAGTTAGTCAGCCAAAAGATAGAAACACAGAGAAGAGGCAATAGGAAACAAGAAGAATCCTCCAGTGCACTAGCAAGAATATGTGATAGATTTAAAGACTTAACAAGAAGTAATAACAGAGCTCTGTCTTCAGTTTGTTTGTTTTGGCTGGTTTTTTTTTTTCCTTCCCATTGTAATTGTATTTCTCTTTCTGCACGTTTTAAATTTTTGTGGCTGGCAGCAGTAAAATGCCAGAACTTGCAGTCTTGGCTTCTTTACTGCTGTTGTGGTTATTTAATGCACAATTTATTGCACAGTTATTACTAAAAAAAAATTGCAAGATGGAACAAATACTGGTTTTATGGTACCCACAATGAAAATTAACAAGAACATAGTTTTAGAAAATGAGGTAAGTTTTCAAAGCAAGATGTTTCTGTGTTTAGGCAATTAGGCAATTTGGCTTGTTTTACATGAGGACACCCCCCACCCTACCTCCAGTATTTTGAAAGCAAGATGAATAACTAGTTTTCTCACAAAGAGACATTCTGTAACTTTCCCCACATGCAAGTATACTTATAGAAATCTTTGAATTACGAAGAGGTAAATTGATGAAATTTATCTTAAATGCCCCTTTCTGCAGGTTAGAAAGTGGCTCTCCTACTTTTGGCATGTCACACAGAATGTATGAGACCTGACCTTGTGATGACTTTTTTCAATTCAGTTTAATTCTGAATTAAACTGAATTCTACTCAGGGTTTATTTACTTCTGCAGTGTCTTGCTTAATTTGTTTTGTGAATCATTCTATTTTCATTTTTTTTTGTTTTAAAGTCATAGTTTTTAATTTTAGTTTTTCAAATGACTCCGTAGTAACTTCTGTTATCCTTGACATTTCTGTGTCACCATAATATGAACTGCTGCAGTGGGAAACATAATCCTCTAATCTGGCTAGCTCAGACGCATTGTTCATATAGAGACATTTTTGAATTCAGCGTATTTATTAACAGCTCTGAGCACTCTGTTCACTCTGGCATCTGCCTTGGGAACAGTTTTATTAATGGAAACTGTAGTCAGACAGTGGGTTTATGCCTATGACTTATTCAACTAACTAGAATAACAGTGCTGGTTCATATGATTGTAGGCTTCAAAGCTCTACGTTTTGGTTCAAGAAGCTATAAGATATACATACATATACATATATGGGGGGGTGTGTGTGTGTGTGTATGTATGTGTGTGTATATATTCAGATTGTCGGTAAATAAATTCTTTTATTGAGAGGGCAAATCTGAATATTCATCCAAACTTTCCCAAGTTTTCTGAGGAATCCTAAAAATCATTTGCGATAGCCATTCAAGAAAGCAAACTATTTTGGCAGTTTCAGGTTTTCAGATTAGTGTTCAGTTTTCTGTAGAAACAGATTTTTCCATAATATTTTTTCAGAACCTCAGTTTTAGAAAATGGAACATTTCTGACCAGTCTTAGTATTAAATTACTTTATTTCTCACCTATTACCCCTAAAACTTATGCTGAGTTGCTGTCTCTGGGTATCCTAAGCATGAGCCTAACATGACCATTGATTGTATTCAGGTCTAGCACACACAGACATTTAGACTGTGAGATCTGTCACTGTTTTGGTGGGCTCTTTGTTTCAACAGCAGGATCTTTTCAAAAGCGTAATAATTTTGTGCTTTTTCTGTCACTTCTGTGATGTTATATAAAGCTGCCTGCAGGAGGTACTTTTAGGAATGCTGCCTGAGTTATTAGTCCATTAATGAATAGATACCTAATGGCCACTGTTGAAGTCAGAAAAGTGGTCTGGATGAATTTGCAGTAAAACTGATCTGCCACTTAGGCTTTCATTTGAATGCTAAAAAGGACACATAGGAAAGAGTGATTATATAATATATAGAAATACTCTTACAGACTTAAATAATATCTGGATATGCAGATAGTTTGAGTAAAGTCAAAGCAAATTGCTGCTTAAGTATGTATAAAATCCCAGGATGGGGTGGAAGATCATTAGTGATATGATCGAGTTTAGACAGTTGTACAGTTGAAGTAGATNGAGATGTTAATGACTAACTGAGATGTTAATGGCAAATACCATCATGATCTTTAGACAGGAATCGTCAATATAGGGAATACAATACTGTATCTCCATGAAACTAAGATTCATCTTACTATAGATGTTCTATGCTGGAAGCGTGATAGAAAAGTACTTTTATTCCTGTAGGAGCAAAACTTTCTTAACTCTTTCCTTCCCCTCAAGAAAGCCAAAGAAAAAAAGGTTTTATGCACAGTTTCCCAGAATGAAACAGGATGAAAACATCCCTCAAGTTGCAAAACAAGAAGGGTCCTCAGCGCTAATGATGTTTTCTACTACCAAATGCTCTGAAATATAAAAATTAAAAACAAGAGCAAATATTATTTGTATTTATCTATCTGTACGTGCTATATCATAAACACATGCTCAAAGGTTTAATGTGTTTTTGGAGAAATACTCATTAATGACTATGATTCATTGTAAAAAATACTATAAGCTGATTGGGAAAAAGATAAATTCGTAATATGCAATTTTTCTGAAGAATGGAAAATTATTTTTCTCAAAAGTTGGCACATTTATTAGGAAGCCCTTTGGTGTTGTAACACCAAGCTCTTGGAGGAACAAATCAGTGCTAGTTGGTTTAATCCTTTATTGACAATGGCAGTTTGGATTTGGCAGCGTATGGAGAACTGTTTTCAGCTGAAGTTGTTGGCGCAGTCACTGAGCGATGCTGTTGTTGTAAAGAGAAAATAATTTCATTGGAAGTCTACTGAAATCACAGAAGAAATATCTATGCATGTTGCAACATGCTAAAAAAACAAGGAAACAACTGCAAAAAGGTATATATATTTGCAGTCACAAAAATAAAGGGAGTCTTCACTTTATTTCTTAGGACTTCAAGACACCCATCTTGCATCCTTGAATCTGTATCAGTTTCAAATTTTTCTGTTGCTACCATGCCTCTCGAACCTTCTCTCTTCAACTTATTTCCCCTTATTTTTTTCCCAGTTTACCTGCTTTTGTTTCCTTCTGTATCTCTGTGCTATTTCTTTCATATGCTGAAGACTGGCAATGCCAACCTTGCACATATCTATTTGTTACCATCTCCATCATCTTCCCTACTTAAATTTTCTTGGAAAGCTGTACATCAATGCTCCTAATACAAATCATTGTTTGAGAGTCCTGTGACATCTGTAAGAACTAGAAATATGTGACTATACATGTCTACATCTTCAATTTACTAATATATTGCTAAGGGTAACTTTGTACAAAATGAAAAACCAAAACCTACTTAAGATACACAAACAGACTTAGGTAAATATGTTAGCATTCAGATAATTCCTTTTGCAGCGAATTAACACTTAATATAGCTATGGTGTGCAATTCACTGGGCCTGAGTACTCAGCACTTATCCATTGTATTTATCGTTTCTGTTCTCACTGACCCTTTCTAGGGAGTCATTGAGCCCAGTGCAATAATGTGCTGCAAACAGCCCTTATTCAAATGAGAAATTGCTCACAAGAATTATGAATTCATATAGTGATAGCTCTTACAGGATCAGATCTAATAAAAGTTCACCTGATACAATTTCTTATGTAAATGGGTTTTCCAGACCATTTCTCTCTTTCTGGTTGCACTGTTACCTATGCTGCCACCATACTCCAAAGAAATTCATTATTCTTCCATTTCTTTACTTTAAACAAAATGTTTGCTGAACCTAATTGATACCGCAATGTCTCTTTTTGCAGGGCAAAGAAAATTGTGCAAGAGTAATTCAGTCTATTGAGTTATTCACAGCCATTGTGTTTGACTGCGCCCTACTGACATTGTATTTTTTTCTGAAAAAAATTGGAAATCATTTTCACTGATGGAACTGATGGGAAACAATGAGTCAATCACATGAGAGACAGTGGGTTCAGTAAGCTCAATGGAAATCATTGTAGAAAGTTTTAAAAGTGTCTTTTTTGGTGCTCTTTTTTTCCTTCTCAAGGTTACTTTGAAAGCAAATATTTGGAGGCTGCTCATGATTGTTCTGAGAGACAGTGAAGAAAGAAAACAAAAATATCTACAGTAAGCGACAAGCAATGGGAATGACGAGAAAAGGTGAAGAGGGGTGCAGTCAGTTTTGTGGATTTCAGGTAAGTTGGTGTAGTGTTTTTAAGTCTGCTCCCATAAAATGGGAACTTTAGGTATTAGAGACCCTGATGGGCCTTTTTTTTTAGATAAAAGAGGAAACAAAAGTGTTGCCAGTTTCTTGCTCTTTCACCCTTGCAATCCACAAGAGCAAATGTTTCATGCCAGTCAGCAACAATTCCTGTAATGCAATTAAAATGCAAATGCGTAAGTGAGCCCACTGGCTACTCAGACTATCCTATGGAGGTTTTAATTTTGGCTAATGCTAATGTGCACTGTTAGAATTTGGTCCCATCAGTGTCATATTGAGCTCTACTTGTTACAGTGGCCATGCCCAAAGGCCAGGCCCATCTTTCCCTCCAGAATCCCTCTTCTGTATGAACAAATGCCTCTCATTTTGGCTTAAGTTTGTCAGTGTGATCTCAGTCCATGAGCAACTCGCCTTCCTCTGCTTTTCAACAATTTGGTTCATTCAGGGCATAAAATCTGAATACATTTCAGGTCTTATTTTTTCTTGCCTTAGTATAGCATAAATTCCTTAAAAATATACTAGCTATTAATTTTGAATGTTAGTTAATTGTACCTTGGTCTTTATTTTACTACTGATTCATAAAGTTAATGGAGTACATCCCTATCTTGGTTTGACAGCATATAAAAAGTGAGCATTAAACGTAAACTGTGGTTTTAGAGTGAGATTACTTGATAGCAGAGAATGGTTTTTATTTTGGTGAAGAGACTATCCCTAAGGAAGCCGATTAGGGAGGAAATTGTTAGACATGAGAGAGATACTGTTGTTCATTTTTCCCCACTGTCTACCAGAACAATCTTTGTGGTCATGACCACTGTAATACAGTCACGTGCAAGGTATTTCGTGGTGTGAAATCTTTATTTCCTTCTGATTACCATTTCTCTTCTCTTTGTAGCCTTTAAAAAAAAAAAAAAATCAAAACTGGTGAGAATCAAACTGCAGAATATGGGAAAAGCTGAAAGTACACTGCCTTTGTAACAGTTTCCTGACAAATGAGATACTGTACTCTTGAGTCTTTATTTTTCAGACAAAGGCTGTGAGAACAGCAAGTGGCACAACATGAATCTATTCTTGTGTCAATTACTTCAGTGAAAATGGAAAATAGTGGTACCGCAGCCCACGAGTACCCTTGAAATGGTCAAGAGCTGCAAACGTACGAGACGCTCTGCTCAGCACAGCTGGTATAAGTACGCACACCATCTCCCGAAAACTGCTCTACTGAGCTCAGTAATTTTCTTCCCACTGTGAGAGGATGTTATAGAGGGTTGTTTTATAAACTTTAATAGAATTGAAAGCCAAAGTGTATAGATACCTTGTATCAGAGATGGTGTTATGATGAAAGCGCACAGCATGCCTTGTTCTTGGGATATCTGAATATACGCTCCTACCTTCACTGAAGAGTGTAACAAGGCTGAACCACAAGAAATACCACAGCTCTCCACCCAGGAAAAAATATACAAAACACATAAAAAGCAGGCAATTTAACTTACCCTTCTGACTTCAGGCCTACTGCTATTCCTTTACAATACCAGGCTGCATAAGAAAAAATGAAATTAACCTGCCATTAAGCAATTTTTCACAGCTCATATTTAAAAATGACACCAGTATCAACAGTCAGACGTGAAGCACAACTACTGCTGCAAGCCTGCAAGTCTGTAACCTTACCGTTGTGTTGCATGACCATATAAATGTCTGCGGTTGGAATCCCTTTTTCTTGTCCAATTGCTTAACAAAGACTGCAAGCACAACATGAAAAGCTTACGAAGCTTGTTAGCAATCTTGTCTTTATGCACAATCTGATCTTTCTCTTTGTAGTCTTCTGAAATTGCGTGTGTTGGGTACGAAACCCTTGCTGGCCTTTCAGAAGTAAACCCTGTCTCAGTGACAAAGCAATTGTAATTTTCCTGGTTAGATGCTGAAATGGAGTCACATAGTGAGCAATAGTCAGCTGAGTTAGCACTTGGGCTACTACTCCCTAGAACTTACCACTTTATTGAAGGAGTAGTTTCCTAAGGATTGCTAAAAAAGCAATTCTGACAATGTTTCTGGCTTAATAAAAAGTAGGAGGGCAGATAGGTTCTGTTCTCAAAATAATATCCATCGCAGATTCAAACCCCACCCTGCAGTTCAAATTACATCCGTGGATGTTTCCAATATCTTAGGTAGTTAAATTCTGAAATCGTAGATCCATTAAAGACAATTTTGGAATTACCCTCACTGGAACCAAAATCTTCTCATCTTTCAAAGCTCAACCATCTTTGGCCTCAGCATGATTCCTTTTTTCAAAGCTTTTTCTGTCTGCTGCACAAGATGAAAAGCTGTAAAAAGAAAATGCATAAGGAGAGTGTACAATAGATAAAGCATAGTTACACAGCGGTTGAGTTTGAAAGATATGCTCAGTCTTTTAATCTGTCTGCTTTCAGCATCATGAAGGACTATCCTCCAGAATAATCTCTTAAGTGCCTTATCTAATGCTAACACTCAGTGTTCGTTGGTACAAACAGTGCTAAAATCTTGGCTAAACTGATAGTTGGCAAGTTCTGTTATGCATGTCAGTTCTCCACTGTATATAGCGCAGTGTGGAGAGGTGTACCTGCCCCAGAAATGCTTATTCACACAAGAAATATTGAACCAGTCCAAAAAGCTACGATTCTCAAATTAAAAAAAAAAAAGTTTTGTACTAAACCCAAGTGGCATGTAGCAGTTTTGCTGAATATAACTCCTGCATACACCTGACAGGTTCTGAAGCAGTGCATAAATGCAATTAGAGAATTGTATACAACCTTCTGGCTATGAAGAACAGATTTTAAGCATATGATTTCTGATCAGAAAGTTCTTATGAGGACCTCATTTATGGCAAAGAGGAATTCTATAAATGAGAACTTTTTTCCTTCTCTAGTAGGGCATATTTGGTTGTGCTATTTTAAATAAAGGCCATTGTGAAAGTAATACAGTCAGCTGGAGTGATTATAAGAAATCAGACCTTTTTTCAAAACGAAACAATCCTGGAATTTCAGTATATAGGATGTGTTTATAAACTGCCAGGAAGTTTTAAAATGCTGAATAGTTCACGGTAAATTCCTCTTTGTGATAATGTTAGGCCAAATTCTCTGCTTGTATCAGGGAATTAAGGTTTTCTGAGAGCTTTGGCCCATCATGGATTGTAAAAAAGCTTACTGAGGTGTGTACATTTATATATATGCTTTAAACCAGGGGTTTTATTAGACCAGTAAGGGTTTTGAAAATAGTAAAAATAAATTATGTTCCCGAGGTCTAGGCCATTCCTTCTTCTTGACAATATTATCTCAGCGGAATTTACTGCTGTTTGAAAATAAAATATGGTTTTTGTAAGTCACAGAAATTCTGTTCTGAAGAGAGAAATGGGGGACGCCCCATTGAATAAGAAAATATGTCTTTTCATATAGTCAGTTTTCAGTGTACCTAGTTTCACTGCATGATTCTGTAGTAGAGGAAAATGGAGGTAAATTAGTCTTTCAGAACTTAGGTCCAGATCCAGACATTCCACTGTTAGCTGAACTCAGATTTGAGGTCTATACAACCAGTAGTGGCTTGTACTTCAATTGAGACCTACACTGTATCTGTTTGGAGAACTGGGATTTTTGTTCCATCTTTAGTTGGTTATATCTTACAGCTGTGTATCTTGAAAGTACCTACGTGGCTTTAAAATTGTCCTAACTCAATTAATTGTAATAATGGTGAAATGGAACTATATGAAACAGAACAGGGAGATCAGATAGCTCAGTTAGGCAGTATTGTATTTTTGAGCACTTCATCCTTTTTATAACACTGCACGCTTTCCTTTCTTTCCTTTATAGCTGACACTTAGGTGTCTGTTCTGCTTTAGTCTGTAATACATCTTCTGAGGCATGGTGTTCCAAAGAACTCCTTCTGCTGTAGATATTTGAGATCAAAGCCAGTACCTATCAAACATGCTGATGAAAACACCTTAAAACCAGTTCAGTACATAAGTACATTTCAGCAAGAGAAAAATGTTACTGAGCTAACAACAATAGTTTTCATGTCGAATGCAATGCAAGACAGTTGATATATCTAGAGCAGAAATTAATTCACTTTATGAAGTCAACTGAGTTAGGGAACATAAAAAGAATTGCATTATGCTGTTTTGGTGAGTATCGAACAGTCCTTTCAGGTAGTTCACATTTGTAATTCTCCTTAGAATGTTAGATGTAGGAAATGTTCCTGTTGCTCAATTACATTTAACATGGCAAATTAGTTCAGGCAAAATATAGCTGCCCCATTAAATTCTAAGGTTAACTTTTAGTAGAGTATCAAGTTGCTGCTAGTAAATCCAGACTACTCAATCTAATGCGTAATTAAGAGCTGTAATGCTAGGAATAAATACATTGCTCAAATGTATACCATAACGAAGGTATAGCTCATTAGTGTTTGACTAACTTTGTTTATATTGCTAAGATTAACAGCAATCTAAGCAACTTTGCAAACACTACAAAATCCTAGATATTTCTGAATGAGGACTGAGAAAATATTACACATAAAGTACATTCTGGATAATCGGTGTGGATAAAATGTTATCTGCAAGTGGAAAATGTAGCTTCTTTCCGTCTTTTAATCTCCTCCCTAATGTCTGTGTTCTCTGTTCCCTGTATCTCAGTGCGCTGAGCTGGGCTGCATAGTTCAGTGCAGGAGGAAAGCAAAGGACAGTTTATGGGAGGAGAGAATAGCACATAGTCTCCCTATTATGTTGCTGTATACTTACTGTATGTCTGTCAAACACGGAGAAATAAAAGAACTCCTAATACCTCTTCCTGGATGATCACACAGCATTAGTTGGAATTTAGTCTAGAGAAAGTGCTTCTCATGATGCCTAAGGAAGTACGATCATCCCATCAAAACATGAGAGAATATTATTAATCTGTATTAAAAAGGCTAATGAAATGGAATATGGTATCCTGCCAGCTGTGGTTTAGAATTCTCCCTTCTTTCATTTGAATTATGAAGCAGGAAAACCCATAACTGGTGCAGGGCATGGAAGTGATGGAGAAGGAAGTAATTTAAAAGTGTTTTTTCATTTCTCAAATCTGAAGGACCTGAGGGACCAGTTCAATTCTTGGTTTAAACAAGAGCAGCCATCTGACATGCTGTAGCTCTCCAGAAAATACAAGTCAAAAAAGCCTAGGCTGTGGGAATAGAAAGCACATGATTTTTTTCTTTCATTTTAATCTTTAAAATGTAGGAATTTACTAATGAATGGAGATTTCTTCTTGTAGTAGATGAGTTACATGGGCACATCAGAGGTCTGATCCTGCATCTGTGAGTCTGTATGTTCAGAAGTAAGAGTTTATACACATTTTGGTCACAGCATGTCACAGTTGTTAACCATCTTCTGTGGCGTTAAAACAGTTGACAGATTTTAGTGATTCTGGACTTAACTGTGCGCTTTGCAATCAAATAAAAATGGCTTTCAGGAATGGCAGCCAGTATGAAATGTTGATATAGGAACTGTTTCCTACACAAAAAGTCAGAACACCACTCTTGAGCATATCTATGTTATGCATTTTAAAGTGCACTGAACAAATATTCCAAAGGGAAAGGGCATATGTTATTGCAGTCCTGGGGCAATACCAGAGTTATAAGATTGGTTTTGTTTGGTATTTATTCAGCTATTCTGGATTAAGTATATCATAACTCTGCAACACTGCATTATGCAAAACCCTGATATCCCATATAGTCTCTATCAAAATACACCTCAGTGTATATATATGCTTGAAATAAAGTCAGGATGTAATTCCACAGGTCAACTCAAACTATGAAAATGTGCACCAAAAATATGTATTAGGATTCCTGAACACAATATTGTGAGGAAGTTTGTTAGGTTTCATGTTTTGTTACTCTCAAAGTTTAAGAATGGCGTATTTTTTACCTCAGTCCTATAGCTTTTTTCCTAACAGGTTGATACCTGCTGAGATGCATATAAATGCCTGGTTAATGCAAGTCAGCGGAGCTCACTAGGTTTGGTCTAGACCATTTATGTGAAAGAGCACTTTACAAACAAGGCCACTGAGGTCCACAATTGTACAGGGTTCATCTATGTGAAGTAGTTATGGAGCAAGGGACCTACCACTTCAGAAATGATCAGTCCTTCTCTTGAAGTTAAATATCCACAGTTAATTAAAAGGGCAATATAATTTTGTGTCAAAATCCCAGGGCAGGTAGGACAGTGCGGGGAAAAAGGGGAAACTTGGAGTTGATCTTACAAATGTACTTAATGGCATTTGCACATATCAAATAGTTGATAAAGCACATAAAAAGCCATTCACATTCTAATATCCTTTTACAGGTCATCACAGTAGCTGCGTCTGTATGAAGATGTACACCTGTGAGTTTTTCAAGCTCAATTAGAAATACCTTTGTACAAAGACGCCAGAATTACTGTTGGTAAGGGAAGCCAGTACCTTTGTGTCTCATTAAAAAATAAATAAATCACAGATGAGTGTTTCCCTTTCCTAATAAACTAAGCATCACATTAATGCTCAGAACTATCAAAATTTCTTTTATTTTATTATTACAACAGAACACCAAATTAAGATTTTGGATAAATTCTTTATTTTTCCTATGTAATCCATGACATTTATTACAGTTCAAATGACTAAAGTGTATGGGAGAAGACATTTATTTTATGAGCATTTAAAAAGAGAATGTGTTTCACTGAAATGTTGAAACAATGTAGGAGCTGATGCCTGCCGTGTCGCCTAAGCATGAACTTGAAGAACAAAAGGAACTTGGGGAGGTGTAATGCTACAGACTTTATTCATGGCAATGTTGTAACTCAGAAATTAAGACTATACACACCACTTGTTTTCAAGTTTGGTATTACTCCTTCATCTAGAGTATGATTAGTAAAAGCAAGAACAACAATGAAACTCCAAACCAAACAACGACCCCTATATCTATATAAACTTGAAGGGGTTTATATTGAGCAAAATGTTTTCCTCTGATGAATAACTAGTGTAATCAGTTGTCTTTCATTTTAGTATTTTTTAATTCCACTCAAATCTGAGCTTCTGATATAAATTATTTAGATCAAGAAGTAAACTTGTGTTTCTAATGGATTACTTGTGGAACAGAGCATGCAATAAAATGAATAATGGAGGGGAATTTTTAAAAATTGCAAACTGACCTTTCAAATGTCAGAATTTGGATGTTTCCTGTAATCAACATTCTGTGATAAATGAGAGCAGTAAATGTAAAGATCCTTGGTTCAAAAGTGTGTGTAATCGAAATCCAATGAGAGATCGATGGCCTTTTGGTGACCTTTTCTCAAAAGGTCAAATGACAACATTTATGGGAAACTTTTCTTGTGCTTGCAGGATGATTATAAATGGATTTACTGCATTTCAGTGTTTTAGCTGTGAAGGAAAACTATGCCTATATCTCTGAGTTCTATATATTTATATGCGTATATATGTAATTATCAATCATTCACCCTTGTAGGTGTGTAAATTTTATGCATAAAAATATGTATACACATATCTTCATCTCTATATATTATTTGAAAATTTAAGTTTAAATTGTTAATAACGTTTGTAAATCAGTGAAATGGTACTTCAAACATATGAAATGTCTTAGGAAGACAATAGGAGGATCGAACATGAACTCAGTGGGAAATTGTTTTCATTCTGCCAACAGTGATAACGTATTGGAAATGAAATCGTCAACAAAAGCTTGTATCACATCATTGGAATCCATGCAACACTTTGTGGGAAGCAGGGGTCTCACTTGCAAAGGTGTGTTTAGGAATAATTCCACCCAGACATTTTTGTCTGAGTAACTGTTGGAAAAGGCTTTTGTGCTGATGTTATGCAAAGTAGCACCAAAAAGTCCAGAATGATTCAAAGTTGTAAATTAGGTACAGTCATCACCGGGACATTAGTTTTTTGATGTCTGCCCTGCAGTTTTGTAGTTGAAATGATGAAAATATGGTATTCATTTTTCTGAATGATTGATATGTTTATTTTTTGTTCTGGTGAAATTATATACATGCCATCAGCTTTCAGTGAGGACTTGCACTCCTTAAAAATTTATTCTTGAAGAAGGGCTATTTTCCATGTCTCTGTGGAAAAGAATGGATTATGAGCTGTCTTATACTTCATTACAAAATCTTCATATGCTTGTAGCTTAAAATGGCTTAAAAAAATCAATTATTATATCAATCTTGAATTATTGGAAAATCATATAGACAACATTAGCTTTGGCTGGACTGTGTTTTACACTGTGTGAGAATTAAAATTGGGTACAGTAATTGTAGGAAATTAATGTTTACTGAAATATATAAAGAAATGATCAAACTAATTTGTTGAACATTTGACTGTCCATGGTGTATGTTGTCATTACATGCTGTTACACTTTTATAAGTTCAAAATATCTTCTCCAACTTCCCAAATGCCAGTGAAAGCATTTGCCTTGTCTTA
This sequence comes from Anarhynchus alexandrinus, assembly GCA_008711295.1. Lineage (NCBI taxonomy): Eukaryota > Metazoa > Chordata > Aves > Charadriiformes > Charadriidae > Anarhynchus > Anarhynchus alexandrinus. The sequence goes on from VUYV01000399.1 coordinate 63,511, forward strand.
CATACGATGTTATTTTAGAAAGAAATGGAAAGAGTGGGGTATTCTGCAGTGTATGGATGCTTGTTCTTTTATGCAGTATCAGCTAGGAAAAGATAATCTGTAAGACATTTTATAGTTCTGCAACTTTTATGTTGCCACCAAAATGGTTTTCATGGTTTCCCCCCATTAAGCAGAATTTGAAATCTGATATGTACATATTTATTCCTGCCTTTACAGTTATCCTCTTCACTTTTTGGCTTAAAGTCAGGAGAGTGACTCAATCTAACAGTTTTCTGAAAGACACAAGAGTTTTGGTCTTGAGTGCTGGTACTGTTGGCTTGTCTCATAGGATTGTTCCAGCTCTTTCAGTATGACTTTCAAAATGCTACTGGCTTCCAGCATTGCCTCAGCTTGTACATACTCTGTTTCCCACTCATATTTTCAACCCAGTTTCCTGAAGACCATGATGTTTCTGAATTTGCTCAGTGTCTGCGTGTGGATGTCTATTTGTGCCTATATGTACACTCAGCCCCCCTGTAGGAACTTTTTTTGTATTTGCTAATTTCAGTCAGATTTGAAAATGTCTCAGAAATACTAAGGTGCTGCATGTTCAGGGAAAACAGTCATCCAAATACATGAGTTTATCAGAAGTTCAGCTCTCATCAGATACCAGAGCATCCACACAGACATAATCTTTTTAATTTTTTTCTCACTTACTAAGGAAGCTCAATGAGGATTTGCACTTCTGAACAATTGATCGGTGAATCATGGGGCCTAAATCCACAGGGACATGCTTTCAGTCGTTCTACTGTTCACAGAACTGTTTTGCTTCCTTCATGGATATTCAAAAGGAGATCTGAGAGCCCAACTCAATTGTTGTACCCTTTTGCATCATTCATCATTAATGAACTAACAAGGATAATAATATAATTAATCATAGTAAACAGGTTTGATGGCTCTGGTGACAAGTAACCTGCTCACATGCTCCTTGCTCTACTGGTTCTGTGCTTCTTGTAAGAGTAAAAATGGGATGAGGAGGGAAAAAAGAAGAGATTTAACAGCTATAACTGGACATAGAAATAAATTTGTAGAAAGGTAAGCAATTTTTACAACTGCAGTTTAAATTAAGTGGAAAAAGATTGCTTCCATATGAGAAAATGGCAATATGTCTTAGGTGACATATTTCATTGATATGCAAGTATGTAGTGCAAAATTGCAGTGATAAAAAGCACAGGTGCTCTGATCTTTAAGTGGCCTGTTCTATTAATATTTCTTTACAGTATGCAACATTAGCTATTTTTGGAACTATCCGAAACTTAAATGAGTCAGTTATTATTTCACACCATTATTCTGCAATCCGAACCTTGAGCTACAAGTTGTGATGTGTTGTGTTTTCATTTGCATTATCAGATGATATTGCAGACAAATGGGAGTTGGAGTCTAATTTTTCCCACATGGCTGACATGCATTTTATATTAAATACAGTCAGTAGAAACAGGCCAGGAATATCCTATCTCGTGATTATTATAACTTGTGATTAAAAGATGGGTTACGTTAAGACAGCTTTGTCACAACCTTCCTTTGAAAGACAAACTAAGTATCTTTAAATTCAGGCAGTATACACAGCATGTCAAGCTGTTGTCTCTCAAAGTAGTGGAAGGAATCGCTTCCCTTCTTAATAGTTTTGGTCTTTGCTATGAAATGAGCTTTCAATAAATGACTCCTCTAGCAATAGCGTGGATGAGAATAGTAAATTAGAAGTGTAAAAGTCAGTGAATAGATTAAGAACACAACCATTTATTCACTTATTTTTATACTTTGGGTAAATTTTCAGCGCTGTGTACATACGCCATTATTTTAATAAGGGTATTTGCATTTTAATTCACTGCCCATATAAACCTTTATAAAACTTTGCCAAAAATAACAAATGTCATAATCTTGCCTGCTCCAATCTATTGTTTAACCAAAAAGGTATGAATGTATTAAGAACTTAAATCTATCACAACATTACATACTTTGGTATTAACACAGGAGTTAATGTTAGCAATTATACGAAGATGGCACGTTGTTTGGACATTAAATCCTTGGACTTACCTTCTCAGGTAAGAAGTAAATATTCAGAAGAATAATGCCTTTCTTCATGTGAGCTAATGTTTTGCCCACAGCTTTGCATTTGTCTTGACAAATCTTAGTCTGTTTCCAAATATCAAAGAGCGAATCGGGCACTTGGAGATGCAGTTACTGAAGTTTGCTTTCATAATTTAGCTTACAAATGTATATTACATTTGCAGATAGTGATAGTCCTTGACTTAGCTTTAAAAATAACTGCCATGGTAAAATATTTGTCCTTCCAACATGAAACAAATTGTTCAGCTGCCAATGGAAAAGAATAGCTCAAAGACTTTTTTTCGGCTGGCACTTTTTGCTGATAAAATCAGTGTGGTGTTTACCTGAGGAGATGCTCCATTGGGGATATATTTTGAAATTAAGTGGAAACAAAGAATTCTAAGACTATTTCTGAAGTGTTATTGCTATGAAACATATTTGAAAGTCCTCAGGAAGTTTTCTTCATTGATGCATGAAAAAAAATTGATCTAATTTATGTAAAATTTAGTGTTTATCTCTTGTTCTTCTGTCCTCTCTTCAACCTCAATGAACTCATAAAGTTAAACTTGTGATGCCCCATGTAAAAACTTCTGTCTGTACTAGAATAAGCATCAGCTGCTTCATTAGCTGTGTAAGACTGTCCTGGATTTTATGAACAATTCAATTCTGATTCAATAATATTACTATTGCGCTATCAGAAGCTGCTAATAAAGAGTGTAGAAATAATATGCAAAATTCTTTTAAAGTCTTTTTTTTTTTTTTAAGAAAGTGTACATGCCTTGAGTTAAGATTTCACTCATAGATTTATAGGCTCCAGACTTAGTATTACAAAGTGTGTGTTTTGTGAAAGTTCATCTAAAGAAACAATCCCCACCCAGCTGGCTGTTATGGCAAGTATATCTGAAATATTATCAAATGCTGCCATTTTGTCATCCTGGCATGTATGTGTCCTTTCCCTGTGTTTGGCCAAAGATAATTACAATAGCCGTGTAAGAGTTTTGGTTTTGGGAAGAACCAGTCTAATCCTAACATTTCTGCAGCCTTGCCTGATAAAGAAGTTCCAGTAGAAAAAAATTCTGTGGTAATTCATAAAGAAAACTTTCTACTATCATTATATTTTCAATTGCTGAAAAGATGTATGGCATTTAGAAGTGCCGCTTTCAAAAGAGAAAGGTAGCTTCAGGTTTTTTCTTTTCAGTGGTTCTTTAGATACTTCCATAAAAAGTTTGTCATTATTATTTTCCTTTCATGAACAGAATTCAAAATGCTGATGCTACCAACTTTCATCTTTGTAGAAATAATCAATTCATGTTCATACAACACAGTCCTTGATGTAGAAAGTGTAGACATCTATAGATATGTAATGGCTTGCTGTTTGAAAGGATATTTGAAAAAAATTATTCAGGAGATTCACTGAATTCTCTCAGGACCATTTCATAAGTCTGACGCAGAAAAAAATTTCACAACAGAAAATAAATACTTCCTGGCTGTTGTATTCTTTTACCTCTATAAGCACTAACCTCAGCTCAGTTTAGAAGGGAATCATCAGCCAGATGTAATACAAACTTCCCATTAGCACAGAGCAGTTGAAGAAGCTTTTAAACAGGAAACTTCTTACAGGTAGGTTAGCACACAGAGGAAGCACAACCAATGCAAAGGGAAAATGTCCAAGCACACTTATGCCACAAAAAGCTTTTGCTATTTCATAGCTGTCTATTTTCAGCTCAAGTTAGTATATACATATGTCTGTGGATGGGCTTTTGCATGAGCGTCAGTCCTGGAGGGTGAAAGAAGGCTTGGATTTTATTCAGGTGAAAAGCAAAATGAACTTCTCTGAAAACTGTTAAAACCACGAGGTTTGCGCTTGGCTAAGAGAAGACAGCAACTCAGCACTAACAAAGCCAACAGAAAAGAGCACACCTCTCTATAATCAGAATTTAGCACAGGCAATATACTTCAGTGTGTAAGGAACTGCAGCTGTTTTTCGAAGTTTTAATCTTCATCCCTGAGCTACTGTTGTCCAAAAAGGCAATAAAAGTGACTTTCCGTAGCTTCTGCTTCTCATTATTGAAGGTGTAAAATGACAAAGCAAACAAAACAAGTGGTTAGAAATCATACTGTCAAGTCTGATAGAACTATTTCATTTGACACTTATATTGGAATCTGATTCAGAAAATACAACTATCGAGAACTAGGAAACACAAACAAAGTTAGGAGATACTATAGAGTTTTAGGAAGGAAAAAGTAGGTTTCTTAAATTTTTTATCTTTTCTTGGATGGGGCATAAGCAATGCTTATGTAGTCACATATTGTTGAGACAGGTGTTGATGCAGGTTAGGCTACTGCTACCAGTAGAAATCGCAAGGTTTAAGGCTTGGAGGACTGTGGAATGCTGCAATATGATCAGTGACTAGTGGATGGTGATGAAATGCTGCAAATTAATGTGTGTGAGAGTTAGAATGGTTTTCTTCAAGTATTCAAAGTTCATACCTGCCAGTTGAGTGCATGAAGCAGATGTTTGACTGCTCCTGTGATTTGAGACCAGTATGGTGATAAACAGTCTGACATAAAATGAGCAGCAGTGGATTCAAACAGGGTTCATGGCAGATATATATATAGAGTAACATATTATATGTGGGATGAGTAATTTACTAAAGATTCAGAGCTCAAGCTCTGACACTGAGATATCAATCACATGAGATTTGTATTGAGAGTTGTTTGCTTTCTGCCTACAGATAAAAATCTCCTGTGAATGACTTCAGAGATTTGCATGTAAATCTGCTCTACAGCCTAAATGTGAGTCATGGGCTTTTCATTTCTGCTTTGTCATGAAAAGTATATTTAAAATATACTTGTATATACTTTATAAAAAGTGTTTGTATATACAAAAAAAAATTGTATATACTTTATATATGCTTATGTAGATAAAAGTATATTTAAATCTCTGCTTGGGTACATAGGTAACTACCGTGGTCTTTGTTCTACAAAACTTCATCAAAAATTTTATTGATAAATCTGCTGTTCCTCTAAATATCCCATCTCTAGGATGTACCATTTCAAACCTGTTATTCTTCCAAGACTGTAATGTATTCAGACAGTATAATGCATCATGCTTGGTGGACACTGAATCTGAATGTAAAGGAAAATTCAGATGTTTAGTCTCTATATCCATGCAAAACTGTGGTATCAATGTGCTGAAAATTTGGAAGGATGAAATTTAATTTTTCTTCTTGTTCAGGGCTATTTCTGCTAAGAACTGATAAAGCGTTATTTTTCCATTCTGTTATTGCAATTCTTAAATTTTCTCTTTAAATAATTTATTTTCTATTTTATATTTTCATTTCATATTTTGTCTGTGTACACATTAGAGTATTTGAAGCACAAGGCATACTCTTAATGTATTCAGCTGTGGAAAACAGAAGTTATTACATTACTAGATTTGCTGTAAAGAACACTGACATCCATATTGGAGCAAAGATAATAAAAATAAGTTAATTGTAAAAGATATGGTAGATTTCATTGACATAAAGCCTAGTAATTGGCATTGTTGTATAATGGTAATTAAAAAGCACTATAAAGAATAAGGTCTGATTCAAAGACTACCAACAAAGCTAACTGTAAAAAAGTCCTGCGAAGGAATTACACCATGTAAATGGAAAGAAGAGAATATTCCATTATTTGATATGCAATCCTGGAGAACAGACAGCATAAGCAGAGCTTTTTGAAAGCTGCAGCAATTTGAAACTAGACCATGGAGAAATTCAGATGAGTGAGAAAATCTATATACAGATCTGAGATACTAGATTGAAAAGTGTATTTAACTTCTGCTCTTCCACCTAGTTCAACACAATGGATTACAAAAATCAAAAGCATAGAAAACTATGTGTCTTATTTGACATGAGGATTTCTGTACATCTTCTTGATCTTTCTCTTAGCACGTATTTTTCTCACTGTCTCAATTCCTCTGCATTGTCACACACACTATTAACAAATACATAACTTTGAACTCTTCAACTTTTCTGCCACCTTCAGAGGTTTTTGAACTGAGCCCTTCTAGGCATTCCCAAAGGACTCAGGCACTCCCAAGTCCTTTTCACATCTGTATGTGAAAATACATTTATCTCCCTTTTGTTGTTGTTCTAATCTGGTCTATTATTCACACAGAATCTTTATCTGCTCTTGTGCCCAAGAGGTGGTGGATGAATGTAATTTTTCTGCAGCCCCCACTTCCACCCATCCCTACTATCTCTTTAAGACCCTAAGGACTTTTTACTTAATTCTCTTTTCATGTATTGTGATAATTATCTTGACTTCATCCCATTAATTACTACTGTACATCTTTATTGAATGTTTAGTTTAAAAATGAAATGTAGAAAAATATTGTGGGCCTGATCACAAACATACTCAGTTAAATGTAATCTTTCCATTTCATTTTCAGTGGATTTAGAATTATAAGGTGACCGCCTCCCTTTGAAATAACTTTTCAACTAAAAAAAATTAGCGAGGCTTCCTGAAAAAGCTATGATATTATTTTCTGGATCAGTCTGGAAGTTCTTTGTTCCAGTAAATCCCTGGACGCTGGATAACTAAAGGAACTTTGGATTAGCTGTCTGAAACTAATGGCATTAAATCAATTGCTACAAGAATACATTTAGGCTGAGCATTAATACTATGGGAAGCTGGATGGCATAATGATGGAGCACTGACCTGGGATTCGGGAGGTCTGGACTGCGTTCTTGGCTCAGCCAATAACTTGCTGGGTGACCTCAGGAAAGTCACTTTACTTACTTTTGCCTTATTAAAAAGTTCCTTGTGGAAAGTGCTTTGAACTCTTCTGATGTCAAGTGTTATATCACCACCAAATATATTGTAACCACGTAGGTGAAATCTATTAAATGTCAAGCAGAATGAAAGTGGTGAGTGCCTGTGGTTAAAGAACCTTTTATGGAAACTGCTTGAGACTCCTGTCAAATCTGTATTTCTGTAACAATCTCATACAAGGAAGGAATATGAAGATGCCCAGAGTATTTTTGTGTCTTACAAACAGCCCCTTATGCTGATAAGAGTGTTTTAATAATGATCTATGGTGCAATGTAAGATGTGTCAAGTGGGATTCTGCAGGAGTTTATCCTGGTTATTGTAGTAGTCAGCCTTTTCATTAAGGCACAAAATAAAACACACCAGGAAGGAATATAGAGAGTAGCAATGACGATTGGGATTGCTGGTCTACTGTTTTAGATAGCAATTTTATTGATAGGTGCCTCTAAAAAAGCTAACCTACTTCATAGCTTTTTTTTGGGGGGGGGGATCAGAGTTCAACTGTCAGTGGGAAGATCAGCTGCACATTACCAGTAGCAAAAAGGCAGGATTTGGGGCTGCAGCAAGGGAAGAAATCATCAGAGAGAACCAAGCAAGGTTCAATTTTTGAAATTGGCTGGACTTGGTCTCTCTTCACTTGGAAGCTAAGAACGAGGTGAATCAAATTGAGCCCTTAAATGTTATCTTTGAGAAAGTGTGGAGGATTTATGAACTCCCAGACTCTGGAAAAGGGCAAATGCAATCCTTATCTTTAAAAAGGTAAAAAGGAGGATCAGAGAAATTAAAGACCAGTCAGCCTTCCCAGAAAAAACTACTGATGAAACAATAAAATAATTTCTAAGTGAAACAAAAAAACAAAAAACAAAAAACAACAACAAAAAAAAACCCCAAGAAAGTGTGAAACAACAAAGATCTGTCAAAAGCAAATTGTCTGAGTTTCGAACCAACTTTTTTCTATGAAAGAATAGAGCAGCTATAATAGAACTAGCAGGTGTTGTGTACTTTGTTCTTTGTAAGCATAACATGGCAGCTTCAAAAGTAAACTGTGAAAAGTCTGCCTGTAATTAAACTGCCCTAAGGTTGGTACAAGCCTGTCAGGGAAGCCACGTTCACAGAGACGTTATTAATGATTCACTGCCAAACTATCAAGCAGGATCCCATGCACTCTGGTTGCAGGAGTACTCAACGTTTTCATCAACTGGATGATGAAACAAAGGTTATGCTTATTAAATGTGCAGGCAATACCACCATCGGCAGCTTCCAGCTTGTTGCAAAAATAAAAAATTTCAAAGAACTTGATAATTTAGAGAAATGGTCTGAAAAATAGAGTGGAGTTGAACAAGGACAAATATGAGGTGCCGAACTTGTGCAATGATAACCAGCTCTGCTAGTTCAGGATAAGCTGGGTGGTGGATCTGCAGAGGAAGATCTGGAGTCTTACTCAGCATCAGCAGTGGAAACACTTAAACACTGTCAAGCTGTTGTGCAAAATACAAGCACCCACTGGATGCACAAGAAGAAACATGCGCTGCAGGATAAGTGAAGGCAGCCTGGTGAAATCCTATATCCATTTTCAACACCACACTTCATGGAGGATGAGACTGGAGAACAGCAAGTGTAAGGCAATAAGAATGAATGTACTAGTGAAGATTTAATGAACTGGTGTTATTTCATCTAAAGAGAAAAGAAGAAAAAGGTGCTACATGATAATTGCCTTCAAATTCAGAAGAGTGCTGCAAAGATAGGGAGTAATTTTTCTCCACGCCCAAGTGAATGAGACATGAAGTAATGAGCTAAACCCGAAGCAACCAGTTTAGATTAGACATTACGAAAAAGTTTCTAACAGTATGGGTAGTTCAGTGTAAGAATAGACTCTGTGCTCTCCCCAGACAATCTCCCTAATTGGAAATTTTTAAGAACAGGTTAGACTAATGTCTGAGTGATTGCTGTATAGCTGTATAATTATTCTCAGCCCTAAAGCAGCCATACTGTCCACAATCCTACTTCTCTTTGGGGAGGGCAGACTAGAAGTCAGAACAGCTACCTGGGACGTAGCATTTTCGACTTTCATTCCAGTAATTTTTATTTTTTTTCTGGTGCATGTTCTGTCTTCTGTTTCTACCTCAGTGTAATTTATATACAGCTAGTCTGTGATAGTTTCATTAGAAGGGGAATGTAAATAAAACTGGTGAGAAAAATATATTAATGTTTGTAAAGTACTTTATGAGCCTCAGCTGAAAGGCAGTATATAAGCACAAACATTATTATGGGAAATCAATGAATAAAGTAATAAACCAAATTGAATAAAAAATGAAACAAAACCCCAAAAAGTGCTATACTCTGCACATAAAACCCGTAAAAGATATATTAAACTTAAATAATAACAGACCATTTTCTGGAGTTGGGTGGGTTTTTTTTAATATATATTAATTAAGTCTTTTTCATTTACCAAAGTTCAGACAATTAATCACAGGCCTATGTAATCAAAAGTAAAGTTTATTTCTTATTAACTATTCATATTGCAATCCTAGCATTTGAGATGATTACATACTATATATAAACCTACCTACTATGTAATCATTTAAAGTGCTGCAAACAGTATATAGGTAGTTCAAAATGAACACCGTATGCACAGCACAAAACACTAATAGCATTCCAGAGTGTGTCACATTATGAGAAAGTCTAATCTGTCCCTGAAATGAATTTGACTTATTCATTAGTGAGATGAAGAAAACTCATTACAGTGAACTATTTTCTTTTACATCAAATAAGGGATAATTTTACCCTCAAGATTTTGGGATTTTTCCTTGAAGAAGAAAACATGTTTTGAAGAAAAACATGTTTCTAAAGCAGTTGCAACCAATCAATCACACTTGAATCCTATGGCACTATTTTTTGTTGGTTTTACTTAATCATTTAATTTTAAGATGACCCATTCCACTTCATAGTAAATAAATATGAATTTCCTATTTCTGAAATAAGAGTTGTTTCTCTGGTGCATGTCCAGCACTCTTTGGATAGTTAAAGGAGCAATAAAGATACAGAAGAGTTAACTGAAGAATTTGTTTTAGTTGGAAAATTAATGAACAGTTCAGGCACCAGGGTCTGAAGGAAAAAGTAAAGGATCATAGCTTAAAATGAGCAAATTCATTAATCAGAAAGAAGGTAGACCGACAGTCAACATTTCTTTGTTCATTAATGTTTACAGGATATATAGAAATACATAATAACACAAATAAAAACCCTGTGAACAGCCTGTACTTTTCCTTTCATAGTCAGGTTATTCAAATTTGTACTTTGTCTACCACTAATCCCAACTGTGGCTGAAGACAGTTCCAGATGCAGCAGCAGTTTAAGAAGAGGACATCAAGAGAGGGTCATAGAGTAGTTTATGAAATGCATTAATGAGACTTAATAACGTATTCTACATTTACAAGTCCTTTCATCTAAAGCTCTTGGAGCAATTTATAAACATTGCTCCACTGCTGCAACAGAAGAAAGTTATTGCATAAAATTCTCAGTAGTACATAAATCCTACTGATGTGATGTAGGAACTAGGCATCTAATGACCAAGTCTCCTTAGAAAAGAAGATTTCAACACCTGAATTTTGATGAATTTATAAGCATTTAGATGCTTTCAATGCCTCTCGATTATTTTTACTTTATTAAAGAAGATACAAGCACAGAGAGTGTGGCTCTTTTCTCTCACCCAGCTGGGAGCTGTTGGCACCAACAAGGCTTAAACCTGTGATGTGCTGAATGTCTTCATAAAATAATGAGTAGGAAACGGAAACACCTTGTACCTGCAGCATCTTACAAGATTTATATAGTCAGTATCAGGCCCAGAAATATGACATACAGGAAGTCACATAATTGTGACAGAGAATCAAGACTATAACCGTGTCTATAATTTTAGCACAAAACTATCTTTCTGCAGTCACAGGCTAATAAAATCCAGGGTAGGGCATGGAGAAAAAAACCAAACCAATTAGCTTTTAAGGATAAGTGAAGAAACCAAATACAAAACTTGGGCTATCTGGTCTTTTTCATGCAGAGAAACGACATTACTTGGAATACTTGACCATATAAAAAGCCAAAAAGAAGCAAAAGTAACTGGTATTGTCAAGAAATAACACTGTTTGCAACAGTATTGTAAAAGGAAGTGAAAAAAAGGAGAAAAAGCCAGAATTATTTACTTTGGTTCCTAACCTTAATTCTGATATAAATAAATTACAAAACAAAAGAAAAATTGCATTATCTTGGTGGAGAGTGGATCACACAAACCATTTTACTTTCTTTTCTTTTCTTGTTTCTTAGACACTTCCTAGAGGACTTGAAGGACCGTCAGAACTGTCAAGAGATGGTCTTCTGCCCTCTTGCACAGGAAGAAACAGGTCAGTTGTATGTGTTTTTCAAAAAAAGTTTACAGATTTTCTTTTAAATGAAAATTCATCTATATGTCTGGTGCCTGTGGCCTAACAGAAGGACAATGCCTCCAGTGAATGCCAGGCGAGGGCAACCTGGAAAAGAAGAGAGGCCTGTTGATATTTGGTGAAGGGGAACAGGAGTAAGGATTGATAGGCAGACATGGAGCATGGTTGTTTTACCATGTGTGGAAGCACTGACCGAACACAAACTGGTTACAAAGCTGTCAGGACTAGGTTCAAAAGCCATTGGCAAGCCAAGGCGGGGTGGTGAAGCAAAGGACAGCAAGGCATAAACAGAGGACACACTTCACAACACAAGCTCTGTGGCAGTTTAAATGGTTTTACTGGTAAACTCTCCCAATTCAAGCCTGGATCTTGTTGGCATTTGGATGACACAAATACATACTTTGCACATAAAATGCGATGGAAGTTTTATAATCTTAGGTCTGAGTGGTCATTTCATCATGAGTCTGAAATGAACAGCTGTTACAACTATCATCTGAAAGGGGGGTTTCTTCAACAAACATCATATCACTTGAGGGAAGAAAAGGAGAATTTTCTCCTGAATGAAGCAGAATGACGATTCAAGGGGCTGTTTCTTGAGACTGCACAGAACCACAGACTGGACCACCACTATTTGGTTAAAATTTCTTCATAATCTCTCAAGGATTGAATGCAATGAATTGTGTGGGAGGACACTTTAGTTCTCAGCTGATGGATCTAGGCAGAGGGGGTCCATGCTCTCTGTGGAAGCTTCTCCAAATGTCTGGGTTACTAAAAGTGAAATATAGTAAGACTTCTTGGCAGTATTTGGTATTGGGCACCGGTGTAGGGAATAGCTTCTCAGCACTGATGGTTTTATGGTTTCAAATAGTTCACTGGATGCAATTTGGCTGGTTCAGCAGATCTTGGCTCAGGACTTTATTGCGTTACATCATGTTTGTACCAGTTCTTGCTTTTTGGCATTTAGCTGTAGTTTCTGTCTTCTATCCAGTAAAGGATAGCAGGAAATTGTGAAGATTTAAGTAGTAATGAATCAGCATCATTGTCTGGAAGCTTGAAAGTTGCTGAACACTGCCTCAAACAGGATAGTCTCTTCAAGAGGGTGACTGGTTATCAGACATCATCACGTTTAGGCAGAAGACCAGATTCAGGCTGTCATTTGTTCTGTTAGAGTGGAGATGACCACTCCACTCTTCCAGGAAGAAATGTAGGGCAAGGGCTTTGGGACTTCAGCATTTCCTGACTTGTCTGGTTGTGAGTCTGAATATTTCATCCTGATTCTGACATAGGCATTGGTGAATTTCTTTATGATCCCCTGTGATAAGCTATAAGTGAGCATAAAATCATCTTGATCTGGCTCCGTTTTTATTGTTAGGTGAAAGGACCAGAATTAAAACCTGTTCTGGACTTGATTTATGCAGAGAACACAACAAAAATTCTGATGTTAGAACCTAATCCAAGACCCACAATTATCAGTATGAATGAAAAATGGGGGAATACACTGTGATTTCTTAAACTAAGATGCTATTTATCTGCATGTTCCTTTTGACTCAAATAATGTCCAAGCTCAAAAAAAAAAACAGGAGGCTGTGCTTAATATCTCTGAGTCAACCGCACCACCATCCCTCTGAAGAAAGACAGTTTTACAGTTAAATCAGAGAAGTTTTTACGAAGTATCAAACTTCCCTGACAATACACTTTGCCTAGTGCTTGCTTTAATTCCCAACAGAGTAAAATGAGGTGTTCCTATCTGATAATATTTGGATCAGACTTACAGTGAATCATAGTACTACAGCACAGTCTTTTTTCTTTTTTTTTTAATTCTTTTGTACTATTGACACAGCTCCATCTATCCTGAATTCCTCTCAGATAGGCACGTCCTCTGTCAGTACTCTGTACTTCATGCACTCGGCTGTGATGCTTTTGCTATTCTGTTCCACCACATCCTAATGCAGTTTTCCCAGTAAGAGAAAAAAAGGTGTGGAGAGCAGAATAGCCAGCTAAAAAGTGAAGTATCATCCATATGCTAGAGGGAAAAAGTAGTCTTTATCGTGTATTATCAGGCTCCTTCCCTGCCAGTGCAACTGGAGAGCTGTCATTAGTGAAAGATGATTATATTCTTTTTTTTTTTTCTTTTGAGAGCCACTGTTAAGGAAATAAAAACCCCTGTAGTTTTTCACTTCAACGCGTTTACCAGTAGATGGTGCTAGCAATCGTTGCATTCACGATGGTGCCATATGGTACTGAGATCTGAAAAAAGCAATGTTTCATGACAGCGGCAAGAATTACTTCTCTTTGTGAATCTATACTCTGTCAAAGAATTTACGTTAGGCCTTGCTGAAATGCTGTCATTTTCATTCAAGCTAAAGGTCCTCTGCAGCAGTCAGCTCCACAAAGGGTCTCACCTCGTCAACAGCAATTTCACGCAAGTGTGAGATTAGCAGAGAAGCTGCTGAAACAAAAGATACTTGTTAAATACAGCAAGGGTCAACTACACAAGGTTGATGCTAGATGCTTCAAAAACAATGCTTCAAGGTGCACGACGAAGTGCAAACTCTTATTAAGAGTGACTGCTGCCTGTGCTAACACGTGTGCTTTGCAAACCAGGAGTTTGGCAATGGTGCTCGGCAGCTCCCACCCTGTTCTTCAGTAGAGGTGGAGCACAGATGAGGGAGATATACTTAAATCAAAGTTATAGGGCAGGAGCCTGCTGATCATCAAGCTTCCCATTAATTGATGGCACATTTGGGAGGAGAGTTAAGAAGCCTAAAATCTCTCCGGTAAATTAATAAGTTCAAAACTGGCTAAGACAGGACCTTTCTGTGGTCCGCTAGGAAGGTGCTCAGCCAGGTCCTGACGTTAAATTCTCCTCAATTTTAAGGTCCTAAAACAAACAAAGAAACCAAAGCCCACTGCCGCACTTTCACCAAAATTCCCAGGCACACATTATTTCGCTTATTGTTTGTGTAGGTGGAAGAAGGCAGTATAATGTACAGCCTGGGGGAAACCTACAGGTCTGGTTCTGACCGCTTGAGCACCCAACAAAGACAGACTGCAGGGAAGGGGAGAGGGAGGGCTAAGGAGATGATGAACTAAGATGGATTTTTAATCTAATAATCGGGTCTGATTTTTAAGAAGTAGGCATTTAGCACTAGTCTGTGTTCCCTAACCTGGTATTATATTATTCTAGTGTACACTGAAATAGTGTCCGGGCATATCAGCTTCACAAACATAGTTAGGGAACCAGGTCTCTGGAGACCTTCTGAGCGTAGCAGAAAAGGTAGGAAAAAAATGTTATTACCATTTTACAGGTGAAGTTTCAAAACTTAGACAGATTGAGTTAGGTGGGAAGCAAGTTTTCCTAGACCTCAATTTTAGCATCTAAGTCTAAATTATCCATTTTCCTTCTCCTCCTGTAAGACAACCAGACCTCTATTCTTCAACTAATCAGATAATTTTCAACAACTATCTCTTCATGACAACCTGGAAATGTAATATCTGCAGTTAGGTGGCTTGATTTTTTAAACTGCATAGCATTCAGCAGTTCTCTGTCATTTCTGGGATTACTTGCTCCTCAACACTACATCAAGCCTCTTATTTAAGTTTCTGAAGTGTAAGGTTAGGGTCCTAGCTCTAGACACAAATTTTCACTTTGAAAACTGTGGTCAGCAACTGTATAGACTTTAAAAAAAAATTATTCTGACAAGAGAGTTCTCCTCCTGAGTTTTAACCCTGGCAAGTTTTTAATTTCTCTTTCCTCCCTCCCAGGGAAAGGATTCATTAAAGATACAAAGCACTATAAAACTGTCAGATCAGATGCGTGATGCATATAATTAATGGTGTAGAACAAAGCGATAAACCCTACCCTGAAAAGCCTAAATCTTTTTTGTTGTTGTTTTTTGAAGTTGCCTCCTGCTTTCACCCTTCCAGTTCCTGTAGGACCATGTAATGTGGTTTAGATTAAATCCGTTACTTGAGGGCACGAAAACAGTGCCAGTGATTCAGTTTTCATCTGACCAGAAGCATTTTGGACCCTGCGAAAGAATCACTGTTCATGGCTTTCCTTTGGCTCGCATGTTCACTTTCCTGTTTTCAAAAGCTACTTGCTCGAGATGTGTTGAACTGATTGTTGCTCTGCCGTGCTGTATCAGAAAGGTCACATTGCATTGCATTCCTGCAACACAACATGATGAAGGCAATCAAAAGTGAGGGGCTCACATTTAAGGCACATTTGACAGGTGCAACAGCAAATGTGGACATTGTGTTTTCTTGAAGGATTGCTGAGAAAGCAGATCATGCTTCCAAAGCCTCCTTGAAAGCCATATTATCAGCCTTTCACCTCTAATTACCAGGTATTCATACAGAGAATCAGGATATAGACTTTCCTTAGTTGTCGATTACATGAATTTAGATTATTTTTTAAACAAATCTTAACTGTCAATAAAATATTGTAAATAAAGGGGAAATCACTTATACACAGAAAAATTATCACAAAGAAACCTGAAGAATAGTATCTGTCAGAATAATTACTTCAAAATTGCCACTGAGGGAGTCAAGGTACCAAGCTCCATATGGGGAATCTTAAATTACAAATACTCTCAATCTGCTGAATAGTTTAATTTATACAATCCAAATGTGTCTTGCAGACAGCCCAGGTGCAATCATGAAGGTTCAAATGGAGAAGAAAGACACAGGTTAAGGCCTGATAAATGAAGAAACATACAACCTATAGGCAAAAAATCCGGTAGAAAATACCTCATGTAGCCTGCTGAAGACTATTAAGCCTTTAATAGTTATACTGTGGGCCCTTACCGAATCACAGAACCGCTGAGGCTGGAAGAGACCTCTGGAGGTCATCTTATCTAATCCCCCTGCTCAATCAGGGCTAGCTAGAGCCGGCCACCCAGGACCACGTCCAGATGGCTTTTGAGTATCTCCAGTGGTGGAAACTCCACAATAGTTACACTAGGGTGAAAATTTTTGAACAAGGTGTCAGTCATGTACCAAAGAAACGCTCACTTTTTCCTGACATGGGAGCTGCCGAAAAGGTCTAGTTATTAGTGTGCAAGGGCATGGCCTGAGCATAGCTCTCTGGCACAGTAATACAGCTGTGCCTTTGGGTATTCAGGTTCTGTCTGAAATAACTTTTAAAAATTGTCAGATGGCAATTGTTTAGCAGAATAAAACAAAGAAATTACAATGATGCTCTTGATCTCCTTCAGGCAACAGAACATTTTGGCTTCCATCTCTGAGGGAAAATTGGAAAGTTTAAGAACTTAATTTTCAAATGAATAGTTTGAATTTTTCTTTTGGCATAGATACTAATATATGCACTATGTTTATGCCAAGTGAAGTATTCTGCATGTCAGAATATTATCATGAATCTTGGGAAAGAGGACTCCTTTCCAGAGAAAGGCTCCAGGGAGCTAGTTGTCATTTGAAAATTCTCTGTATTTCAGCAGTGTTGGGTATCATAGGGAAGGCCAACAATGACAGAGGCAATGGTACAGTGTGGGATTAACCATCTGTCTGGACCATAGGACCCAAACTATTGGAAGAAGCAGCACTGTCCATTCTGTGAAGTATGACAGACAAAAATTCTTGACCTTGGGAAAGATCCGAAGTGAGTTATATAAAGGAGATGCCATTGGCGTCGCTTCCTTTCTTACATGATCTAACTGCGTGGAAGAGGCTGACCTATGGTTAGGTAAAACTGGAAAACAGTTGTTGAATGGTGTTTGATGTTGCTTAGTGTGTGCTGAGTTTGTTGTTTAGTGTTTCTGTTGGGTAGTAGATGTACAAATCAGGGCATGCGAGCCAAAGGGAACGTTTTCTGATGCTTGATGCAGGGACAATAAGGAATTCAGAGAAAGTCCACTCTACTCTTAAAATCTCAGTTCATGCACTATCCTTTCAAAACCCAAGCAGGTTTTGCTAACCTGCTGTGTTTAATTTCAATATCTACTCTGTCATTAAAGCACTGATTTGTTCTTTCTTCTGCACTGAAAATTACACTGTTCTCATGGAAACAGCCATCGCTTCTGGAGAAGACTATATCTAGTCTTCTAAACCTTAATAAGTGGACATTAATGGCATTATATGACTTTAATGTAAAATAAACAGGAATGCTTGAAAAAACATCAGCTTTCACAGACTTTTATTAGGGCCAGTATACTGAGAGCCTGGATTTGTGTGGCTGAGGAGATGTGTTTTACTTATATTTTCTGAGGCAAGCGTGCAATATAGTTTTATTTCTGCCAGAATGTGTGTTATTAATTTATGGAAACTAAAGGCAGAGTGAGATCTGGAAAAGCATTTTTTAATGGCTGTGATTCAGGCACCTAAAAATAATACATGCAGGTTCTTTCTATAGCCTATTGTTTGTGTGTTTTCTTTTTAGTTCTTTCTTGAATAAGCTAGTAATTTTTTTTCTGTGTTTCGCAAGGCTACTATTTCACTATAATTCTGTACATGAAAAAGTACTTAGAAACATCTGCTCTGATTTTTTTTATTTAATTAACAATTAAATGCTTTTTTTGTGTGCAGTGAACATAGCAACTTGGGTTGACCTCATTTATTCTGTTCAAAAATTGAAGTACTTTAATTACATCACTGCCTTCTTCCTTAGATCATTTTAAGATGATGTAGTTTCAATTTGTATAGTCTCTCCTCATATTGTACATATTTTTAATCTGAGGTTCCAGCTTATTAGCATCTGTACCACTTTACAGTGCTACAGGACCACATGAGACAACCAGATTATTGGGACAGAATTCAGCAGACAGATTTCAATTTCCTTACCCTTAGAAACAGGGCTCCAGGTGCCAGGGAGACATATTCTTCCTCATCCTTTCAGACTCTAAGTCTTTAATACTTGGTACTTTATCTTCATTCCAGACATCAGTATAGCAGATGAGCAAAGTTATTGTAAACTCCTTTAATACAGGGCTTATCTTCCCTCCTTGATGTCTGCAGTTTCTATCATACATCAATTTGTGGTCATAATTGTAGAATGTACAAAACAACGGTTTTCCACTGAAAGAAAATAAAATTCTTGGCTTGGTTCAGAGCGGGGTTTGAGTACACCTCTTAGGGTCATAAGCTATTGGCAGCCCCTGTCCGACAGGACTTTGTTTTGCCCTTTCTGCATTTCTGAGGGGTTCAGAACAAGGGGCTGGGGCGTCCCCACCTCACAGCGAGGTGCCACTGTGCCACTTGTGCACAGGCAGAGCACAAAGGGTTGCAGATCTCAAGCACGGTAGCCAATTCACTCACCTGGCAGCTGAGCCCAGCCAGCATCTGCTCCACTTGTCCTGGCCTATGCATTGAACTATTCATAGCAAGTTCACCAATTGCTACAGAAGAGTTTAAGAGCCCTTCTTCCACCTAGTTCCGTCATCACCCTCATCCAAGAGCGCCTGGAAATGTAGACAAGTAGTTTCATGTCTTGTAGGAGATGAGATTGAAGATTTATAGCGTGAGCTATCAAATGATAAAAGAGGTGACCGTGGTTCCTCCTCCTGCTATTTTGTGAAATCTAACCTTATATTTCCATCTTTGAGAGCAGTCTGGTTTGTTCCAGATCAACTAAAAAATTTTGTGTGCAAATGACCTTTTTGCTTAAGCAAGGAAAATGGATCAAATATATTTGTTTCAGATTGAACTGATTCAATTTTTGGTTCAGTTTTTGAACTAAATTGTGGTATTGAGGACAAAATATTAAGCAGTGCAGTAAAGAAGGTTACACTGTAGTTACAATTCATGCCTGACACACATGAATTGGTATCAAACGCTAGTACGACAGATGAAGTGTTAGTGACTGGGCACCTTCCTAGTGACTTTCTGAGCCATTAATTCCATGTGCTGTGGAGTTCATGTATGGGTTTCCTAATCTGTGAGGATCTGGCTTGGCTCCTTTTCCCGTATTTTTTAGGTGCATGATGAAATTAGAGATCTAACAAAAGAGCATGAGAATGTATTTTTGAGTATCAGAAAATACAGCCTCAGTAGCAAGCCCTTCCGGGACTATTGATTTATGTATAGTTAAGGTTTGCACCCTGTATGTGTTTTGTGGTGATTGCTTGTAGGGAAAAAATATATTTTTATACATAATGCAGTAGTGCACAGTTCGTACAAGCAGATATGCTGGAAATTACACCATGAAAGAAAGTATTTCTTTACACTGTTCTCAGTGGTGTGCTGGGAATATACGGTTTCCTAAATTATACCTGGGCATCTCCAATAGGTACATTATCAGATGTTTTATACAGAACTTCATTGGCTGTGCAAAACCCCCGGACTTATCATTACAAATACAGCTTTAGTGAACTTTTTTAAAAAAGCAACATATTTTTATGTTTCATTATTTTCAATTTATTCTCAGTTTTCAGTATAAAGAATAATAAAGAAAACATTGTTTTCTTTAATATCAGTTTTCTTTTGTTAGCTCCACATTTCAGACAACCAACCAAGCCAGCATCATGGGAACAGGAGTAAACAAAGAAAATAAAAAATATACTCCTTTCTTGTAAGCACACTAGTTAGCTATGCGCAGTGCCTTCAGCAGGTTTTGGTAGAAGGAAAGCAGATGATATATTTGCCTGCAGATTTTTTTTTTTCCTCAGACTGAATTTTTTTTTTTTCACTTAAGACAAGTGAATTTCAAAAAATGCTTTATTTCTATGCTTTTGCCCAGTATTGATTTAAGAAAAGAAAGACTTGTTACAAAATAAATGCAAATGGCTGTAAAAAATGTATCCCAATATGCTGCCAAAGAACTAAAATGCATTATCAAGTGATGAATGCAGGAGATTTTTTTTTATCTCCCCCTGCCTCCTTCATCACAATTAACTACTTCTGAAGCATGCCAGATTGACAGCCCTGGAGACAAAATGTAACACTGCAGGGGCCAAAACAGTGTTAGATACCTGCCTGTTGAGATGCTTCAGCTAGGAAGAGAAGTGATCACTTTGGAAGTGTGTCATCTCAAATCATTAATCAGACCCACTCAGCCCATGACTTCCCTTCTGAGTAGTCCAACAAAGACACCTTTCTATCAGTTGCTACATCTGCTGGCATCAAAGGTTTTGTGATGTGAATATATTTTTACTTACAACTGAATGGAGGTAAACTCTTCCCCCCCGCCCCCCCAATTTAATTTCTGTTCCTGCTTTTATTTTTCCATTTTAACACAGAATTAGAACATTAATAATTACAAAAATACCCATGGCTGTCTATAGCTCTCTAGCTCACTCTCAGAACACCACCACAGGACATCAGAAGGATAAAATGAAACATTTTTAGATGTGGTATTTCTGTATCCTACCAGAATATAATGAAAATATTAATTCTGATGAAGATTACTTCGTCATACTTTATACTTAAGTGTGCCCATGTGGATATGATCTCTTTTTCCCAATATGGTGGAAAATAGGACCATTAATTTAGTAAGCCTTTTTTTTTTTTCATTACATGAAAAACTGTAGTTAGGATAATCCAGGTTTAGTTCATATTCTGTAAAACTGATAACAATATGAATTCTATTTTTTCCTCAGAGTGCACAGTTGCACTTGTAGTTATTACTAATTAAGTGGTTCGTTAGCTTAGAGAAGCCCTTACAAATACCTCCTCTCTGCTGGCAGAGCCAGGTAAATTGGGTATGACTGGGATTCATAGGAGCCTTTCCTCTACACCAGCATGTGTTCAGCCCTCTCCTGCAGTCAGGAATGCCCCTCTCCTGGGTAAATGATTCTTCCTGCAAGTGCCGACACCTCTGCCAGAGCCTGTCAGTGTCACAGAATCATAGAACCATTTAGGTTGGAAGAGACCTTTAAGATCATCAAGTCCAACTGTCAACCTTTATCACTAAACCATGTCCCTCAGCACTACATCTACCCATCTTTTAAATACCTTCAGGGATGGTGACTCAACCATTTCCCTGGGCAGCATGTGCCAATGCCTGATAACCCTTTCAGTGAAGAATTTTTTCCAAATATCCAATCTAACACACACACACACACACACACCCCCGGCATAATTTGAGGACATTTCCTCTTGTCCTATCACTTGTCACTAGGGAGAAGAGACCAATCCCCACCTCACTACAACCTCCATTCAGGTAGTTGTAGAGCGCGATTAGGTCTCCCCTCAGCCTCCTCTTCTCCAGGCTAAACAACCCCAGTTCCCTCAGCTGCTCCTCATAAGACTTGTGCCCCAGACCCCTCACCAGCTTCGCTGCCCTTCTCTGAACACGCTCCAGTTCCCCCACATGGTCACATTTACAGACCATCAAATTAACAGTACATGCACTGTGCTGGAAGTTTTTCAACCATCCTTCTCTTCACTTTGGTTTGCTTCCACCGACGGTCTCTATTGTATCAGGTATGGGCTGTCAGGCAATGAAGGTGTGCTGTTTCAACAGGTCTGTGATGAGAGTTACAGTGTGCAGCCCTGATTTTTAGAAACAACGGCCACCCTTAATTCCAACCGAGGTCTATGGGTGCGATAGAAAATCAGACCCTGCGCAAGCTCAGAAGAGAAAGCAAAGTGATGTCTCTTTGTACCTTTCACTTCTTGAGTATTTGCATGGATTCTATGACTTGGGTCAATGCAACCTTTCCTACCATCTTTTTTTTTTTTTTTCCCCTGCTTAAAAACAGCCTTTTTAGAACAGTGGGCTTTTTCCTTAGAAAATAACTGTCTTTGTTCCACATACGTGTTTGCACAGCCATCACTGCTGTACTGGAGTAGATATGAAATTGTTCACAGTTCAGTGAAAAGCTATTTTAAAATCAGTCCTGGTTCCACAGATGCTATAAACATCCGTTTTGATCAGTTAAAAAACATGGTTGCTTTTACGAAAAGCAGTGTCTGGGATGATTTTGTTTTGATTGTTCAACACTGTTGGTGTCGAAAATAGGTATGTCAGCATTCGAAAGATGGTCCTAAGGCACTC
This sequence comes from Anarhynchus alexandrinus, assembly GCA_008711295.1. Classification (NCBI taxonomy): domain Eukaryota; kingdom Metazoa; phylum Chordata; class Aves; order Charadriiformes; family Charadriidae; genus Anarhynchus; species Anarhynchus alexandrinus. The sequence continues at coordinate 85,798 of VUYV01000399.1, forward strand.
AGATTTTTTTTTAATAGCAAGCAAAATTCTCATTAACAGGCAATTTTAAAAAGCAATAACATTCATTTTTTGGACTATTAAGCATATAGAGTGTTTATATTTCCAGCAAAGAATGAACTAATGGAAAATAAAATTCTGTCATGCACTAGTGCCACAGGATTGCAACATAATGTATGTGAGGCTGATTACAATTCAGCCTTTCAACAGGATTATACATGATCAAAGCTTCTGGAGTGAGAACTACGTAACTTAAATGATTGAAAACAATTTTAATGTTTAAGTTTGTCTTCTCTCTTTTTCTTTTAAATCAAAGCTTGTTTCTTGTTAATGATGTGTTAAACTAAAAAACCCAACTGTTGGTCTATACACCTTCCTAATTACAGGCAGACATGTTCTGTGTCACATCTATTCAATACACAGCCAACTCATTCTCTTTTGCCTTAGGTGTGTGTTGCTGGAAGGATTAACCATAACAGCCTAAAAATATCTGCCCTTTTTGATGTCTAAGTAACAGATCAGCGCCAGGTCATGGAAGGGCAAAACACCATTCTTCAAAGGAAAGTCCCAGCATGTAGGACAGGACTTCCCGCTCCCCGACAGGCGGCTGTACTTCCAACGAGAAGGTGAGATGAACCCATCTGCGGGGACTTGACCTTCCACGCTCACCTTCTGCTACCTGTGATTTCTCTGAGAGTGATAATTCACTCTAGAAGGCCTGCTACGTGGTTATCCATCACTATCAGCACATCTCAAACTGTCAAACACCTCCCGCAGGACTTGTTCAGATGTTACCTTAATGATTTTAAGTCACTAAAATGTCTTCTGAATTTTTACGTCCATGGGCACAATGCCAATGTCAAACAAAATTCTGTGCTTCTGAAAAAAATATTAATGAGACAATGAGATAATAAGATAATACCGAACCTCTTATTTAATCCATTGTTAATCATTATCCAAAAAAGACCCAGGAAATCAAGAGCACTCTTTTGGTTTTGATACAGAAGTCATGAAAACGTAATCTCACTCTCTTGCTTTTCCTAGGACCTAGTACAAATTTGGTATCACTGTAGCAACATTCAGTATCTAGTAACATTCTGGAGGGCCTGGTACACAACATCGGTTAATGCTCTGAACATAAACAAGGGGCTTCATGAGGGTCCTTTCTGTGACTACCTTCACAATCACACTGATTAATTTTTTCAACAAACTAAACTTGCATTTTACTTGCTGCTGCTTTAACTCCTGCCAAAGCCCGCAAAGCAGAAATTTCAACTCGCAATCCTTGTCTGTCAGGTTATTATCGCAGACCCAGATGTGCAGAGGTTCTTTCAGACTTTGCAGGTGCAGTGCTAAGATCTCGCCGCCTAGCAGCCCGCCCTGCAAAGACACCACTGCTAGGAGAAGGGTCACTGCTCCATCCTACACCGTACTTAGAGTCGGGCTATGGAGAATTAATGTGGTGTCAGTTCACTGCCTTTCCTCAATGTCACTGATCTTGCACAGATGCTTTCGCGCAATCGGCAGATGTGGCCGAGGAAAGACACAGAACCAAACTCAGTAGGAAATCTGCTTGCAAGTGGTATTAATAGAAAAACCACATCCAGGAATAATTTAAGTACCTTTACTTCCTTGAAGAGACAATACTGCTGTCAGAAAAAAACTCAAAAGCAAAATAAACGGTACTGTTAGAGACATGAAAAAGTAGTGTCCTCTTCTCTCCTTTCTTCAACCTCCTTTTTTTCCCCCTCCAATTTCATCCCCCATTTTGATGGAGGAAAATACAAAGTATTTTGGCCATAATATCGATTAATCAGGTTATCTGCCCTTTTAGAAATAGACAACTAACATTTTTTACATTTCCTTGTATGAAAATTAGGTTTGGCTGGTGGCCCTCAAGTCTTCCTAAAAAGAAATTTATGTTATACATAGTTACCCGAAGTTAAAAAAGAAAAGGACTATTCTGTTTTAGAACTTTTATCAAATAACTTATCTCAAAAATCTATCACCATCAGAGTGCTTTAGCTGCCTATTAACAAGAAATTATGCTTAAACTTCCAGAGTAAAGAGAGAAATTCTCTAAATTATCACTTCAAAGGAGCTGGCTCCTGTCAAAAGACACACAATTTTCACAGCACTTAACCTATGTATTTTCCTGGCTTCTAGTTCTCTTTCTGTGGAAACCATTATGGTAACGAACTAGCAACTTTTGACTTTGATATGTTGCAAAATACCTCCACAGCACATTCGAACTCTGCACAAGCTTCCAGCCTATTGATATGCATCAGTTAGTTAGAAACTTTTGTCATACTCTCCCGTTTTTTTAGTGAGACTGCCCTCGAGGCAACTTACAACATCTGCTGTGAAGAACATGAAATCCTTCTCTCACTGAAAAGTCAGCTTGCCACTTGGTTTAATGCAGCCAAGGTATCAGACTTGTTCAGTGGAGTCAGGCACAGCTTGGACAATCAGCAGCGTGAAAATCAGCAAGTTAACGAACTTTTGGTATGAGAAAAATGAGAGGATCAGACACAGAAATTAATGCCACAATTTAAAAAAGAAACCAAAAACCAAACCCGGTCCTCAGTGGAGTCGCAGCCATGTAGAATTTATAGCTAATCAAGCCATAAACCCCAAAGGAACATTAATCGGCCTGCCAGCCCTTCCAACATCCACTTACTTCTAAAAAATGCATTTAAATCGTCCTCATTTCTTTTTTTTGAAGACCCCCAAGATCCTGATTATGCTGTTCGGTGAATGTCTCTATAAAATAAACAATTTTTCTAGCCCAAGACAGGAAACACTATTGAGCAGCCTTTTTTCTGTTCCTTGTACAATAGCAATGAATCTTTAGATAAGAGTGCTGGTATCACTTCTTTTCTTTTTATTTTCCTTAAGCAATTTTTTTTGTTAGTAAACTGATAAAACTCTTGTTTGGTTCACTCCTACTTAAAATTAGCAACAGTTCTAGGCTAACGATTGTTTGTTAGTTCAGAAACTAGTGATGTGGAAGAACATCGCAATTCTTTCTGTGCTTTTATCTACCAGCGTGGTGTTCTTTTTTCTGTTCTGGGTCCACAGTTTGAAGATCTGCCTGAGAAGTCCAGTAAGACCAGTGCGGTTATGTTGTACTAATGACTTTCCTCTGAAGCACACAACAGGAAAACACAGTTTAGGACAGGCTTACGATTGAACCACTATGGAAATTTGGTCCTACTACTGCTAATAATAGGAAATCACACTCTGGAACGAGTCTATGACCTTAATTTCATTAGAAGCTACTTCTGGATTTAGACAATTTAAAAAAAAAATAAAACAAACCAACCAACAAACCCTCGGGATCCATAAACTAACCATATTATTTGTTTTTTGGGGTTTTTTTTGGGTGGTGTTTTTTTTTTTTACTAGTTACGGATTTTTTTTTCTTTTTTAACTAGTTACTATTAGTTACCATATGAACAGGATGGAAAGAAACAGAACTTAGGAGGGAAAGGATTTATTAAAGGGAGATCAGCTCTTTGTAGGTCTGTCATGAATGCAGGATGCTCATGAACTCGAGAAACATCTCCATTTTAATTAAGCCCATTTTCTCTTCCAAACAAAACATTGTCTCCCCATCAGTAACAGAGATTATTGCCAGTCTGCGTTCTCTGTTCCAGTCTCTCCTTTTGATTACTTGTTTGGGTGCATTCGTGCTACAGCACCTTTTACCCTTCATCTGGTCATACTGGTCAACAGTGTTCTTAGCTGTGAAAACAAGGAGAGAGAAAATTACTTGGTACTTTCTTAAGTCCGAGAGACATTCACTAGCAACGGAAACTTAAAGAGGATCAAGTAGGGTTTTCCTGTGCTGTATTACAGCGTTTCTTCCTCTTGTCTCCTAGAGCTGCTCTTCAGTGTTTCCATTGACAAGCCACTCTTCGCTCTTCAGCACACCATGATTTTTACACGGCTTTGTATTTCCCAGAGTTTATCAGAAGATCGACACATTGGATGATTATAGGTCTTTATGGCAAGAAAGGGCATTACAAAAGTGACACTGCAAGTGTTGTACCAACGGGAAAAAAGCAGCACTGGAAACCTGTTCCTTTACGGATGTTCCAGTTGAGAAATAGTCACAATTATTTTAGGAGGGAAAACATCACACACTAAATACGACTAATTATTTGGATAATTTTCTGCTTTGGACAGATTGTGACAATCTTACATAAACACTGGCACCAAGTGTTAGGGCAGTCTGATTTTTGACCCAGATCTGATTATTTTGCAGCACACACAACTGTGCTTCCAGTGGAAGATTCCCCCATGTAAAGTAGTTAAACGTGGTAAATAAAGCCATCTGTTGTGGAAGCTGGATTTTTAAATTATATGCCCTGTTAACCACTGTTTTGCACACGGAGCTATTCATGACTAAAGACACAACTGTGTGCCTTTCGAAAAGGAGTTCTGCTCCCCTGATTTTACACATTTCTGGGCCAGATATCAGTTATCTACAATAACCTTTATTCTTCTTACGTTTACTTGTATCAGAGTGATGTCAATATTTTCCCTTTCCATTGACCTCTCTTGTTTCTTTCCACTTCCTACCTTATCTTGATCTCTATTATAAATAAAAAAGCAATGTTTTGTGAAAAATTTAGTTAATGAAACTGGCTAATATTTGAAAGTATAAATATGTAATACATTTTATATATAGTAAAGTGATCAAAATATCTAATATGAAAGAGATATCATCAGCCTCTAGTCCAATGTAAGCATCTTCTCCGTAGAGATGAGTGAGAAGCACTTAAAGGAGGGAAGGGTGGATTTCCATGGTAAGAGTATACATGATTTTTTCCAGACCCTTCAATAAGTGTTTAAGAAAAACATTTTTTTCCCCCAACGATAATGGAATTTGAAGACCCCATTTGTTTAGCTACATTGTTGTTGTGTCAGCAAGTGATTAAATTGCTATTTCCAGAAAGATTCTTCTGCTCAGTGCACTCTCTTTGGTCGTGAAGAGTACTGGTTCTGGTTAGAAAAGAGGGGAGTGAACAGAAATTCATGCTGCAAATTAGCATGTGGAAGGAACACCATGTGCTGTTTCATCAACCACTTTATCACTTATGGGGTCCACATGGGTTACTTTAATAGGGTTTAATATTTGTCCTCTTTTTATTCTTATGAGAACAGACATAACAGACCAGACGCTGATGTCTCCTTAAGGAAATTGGGGCACCATCTGGATTCATGCCAGCTAAGATTCTGCTCAGCTGGCTCACTTTTTGTCTAAGACCCAGAAAAGTTAAAAAAAAAAATAAATCTATATATAGTTTAACTTCTAAATTCTATTACATGGTTTATTATTTGTGGAACAACGGTGCGGTATTTTCTACGCCAGTGTCTTGCCCTGTTAGTCCTCTGTAGGGCGTCATGGTTCTTGGTGCTTTCGGGATTATGAAGTCCACCAGTCATGTGATTTGCAAACACGAGATTAAATCTATGGAACAGGAGTGTGGATAACACTTACATATAAATATACATACATTTAAATAATATCTGTATTTTGCTACTGTAGAAGGCAATGTTGGATCATGTATTGCAAACTGGATTTTTCAGCAGTTCATTATGACTGAAGTATTTGCTTTGATGACTTTAAAATACCAAGTATTTATCAGAGCTTGTTAGAATGGTCAGTTACCTTTGTTGTTGAAAATTTGCACTTGCTATCTACACTTACTTCATTTAAACTTTCACTTTATGTCATCTCTTAATGAAAATACAATTTTATGTACAAAATTAGAAACTGGAAGAGAGAAAAGAAATAATGAAGAAATGGACTGGAAGAGACTTGAGGCGAAGCTTAGAATTTCTGAATCTCAGAAATGGAAAGAACCAAATCGGCACTTTTCATGTGAACCACGTAAATTCAAGCATTTCTAAATTTTTTGAGCAGGTGAATCATAAGGCACAAATTTGTATCTTTAAAGTGGATTGTTTGATATTGTAGCTGCCCTCACTGACTTCTATTTTAACTTGAATATTATTTCAGGGTGAAATACACATTTTTTGTTGTAGTCTAAAAAATTTGTTTCAAATTGATCATTTCAGAGAGAGCAGATACAAAACAATAGTATCTTGATAGAAAATAGAACCAAATGGCCTCATTTAGTCAGATATAAAGAAGTGGTTGAAATGCAAACACAGAAAAATGGTGAAATTATTTGCCCACTCTGTTTTTTATTCTCATATTCTTTTTCTGTGTAATTTTGCATTTTATTTTTTTTTTCTAAAGGCTTAATCCTGCTGCTTTTAAAAGGCTACATTACCCCCAAGATCAAATGAGATCCTGAGGGAAGTATTTTAAGAGACCAATAATGGGGATATTTATACTTCTTGCCATTTGGTAGCTAACTCAAAATGTCTAAATTAGAAGAATAGTTTTCCTCAGTTTATCACGTGACTAATAGAGGACATTCCAGTATGCAATCCAAAATGCTTAACTACATTCTTGCTGTGAATAATCTTTTGGAGGTCCTACATTTTTTCCCCTAGACTGCATAAAGAACTTACAGGGGTTATGATAATTATTTAAATTTAGGTGATATTAATAGCCCTGAAAGTATTGGTAGGCTCCTGAATAAATAAATACCAGCTGATACTAAGCAGTAGACCATTATGACATATGGACAGAACCACTAGAACCACTAAGAATTTATTATGCTGGGTCTTGACAAGTAAGTCCTAAATTGATATGATTCAACCCAACCATTTCTAGGAATTTAGTAACATTAAAAAAAAAAGTAGGCTGCAGATCTATATAGTGAACATTTGCTAACTGATCACCATGGTCTTCCTTCTGTTTTTTTTTCACACGATTTTTGTACCATTTTTTATTAATAAATAACTTACTCTGCGCATGAGAGACTGGAGGCATCTCAAAAAAATGCCTCATTTCCATAGAGCTCAGATGGTCTAGATTTAGTTAGATTTTCTGTTTGTTTTTCCTTTTTTGCCTCCTCTCTGTTCAAAGTCATCACTCAGTTTAGACTATTTATTGAGCTTTTTGATGAAACATGAAATCTTGTCCTCCGGGTTGTTTTCAGCTGTCTTTTGCTTCCCATTGGCCACAGTTTACTGTAGCCCTGGAAGCTGTTCAGTGACCATCCAGAGTGTAGATTTACCTTTTTCTTCCTTTTAATAAAAATGTGCTTTTCTGCATATTTCGGCCAACATTTCAGCAGTGGGTGACAGAATGGTAGCTCGTGGTTCTATACAAGCTGTTGAACTGAAGGCTTTTGTTTGCACGTTTACATCAGGAACCCAGTTAGGCTCTTAGGCCTTCAACTTTGTATATATTTAAAGTGTTTACTTTCTTTTCCTGTTTCCAGTCTTCTCATTTTCCCTTGTGAAAGGTTGGGGCAGTCTTCTGAACTTCTGCTTCATGGCAAATGTGCTGCAAAACCAGCGCTGTGACTCAGAAAATAAAACGAATGTATCATTTATTACGCTGTGCAGGGATGGGCTTATAGAAAACCAGATTTACTCCCTGTTGAATCAGTTTTCTAAATACTAGGAATATAGTTATATTGCAAAATAAAATTAACTGTTTAGTTTTCCCTACAGGACAGTTGGACTTTTGGTTTTCTTTATATACCCTTGACCACAATGATCAAATATCTACAGCTGCTAGGTGAAACTGCATGCAAATAATAGTTTTCAGGTGAATGTTCAACAGTTTGCAGCATTGATTACTGCTGTGTATACTCGAGTTCTTAAAAATCGTGTAATAGGCCTAATAGCATATAGGCCTAAGCAGAGATTTTTGAGAGAGAAGATAGCTCTAAGAGGTTTTTAATCTCTCCCTTTGTTTCCTATTTTCTTGTTGAGGTGCTGAAAACTTCTGCCATCTTTTGAAAGCTGTCACCTCTCTCTTACTTCCATCCAGTTACACGCACTAAACGGAGCAGGAATAAAACTGCTGCATGAGACACCAGGCAGGCGAATGGGTGCGTCTCCCTGCTCGCATCTACCCGTATCATCTTGGAGGGGAAGAATTACATCCTCCCATATCATAGAACATCTTCATCCTTTTCCTGCAAGGCTGTGCCCATTTTGAAGGTATAATCCGATCGAATGCATTTTTCATCATTGAAAGCACTTTTCTATGGCAGCAGCAAATCCATTTAGAGAACATCTCTTGCAGTAGAATAGAATAGAAAGAGAAACCAAATCAGCAGCTGAATTACTATTTCTGCTTTGGCTAGATATGTGAAAATCTTGGAAAGATTTGGTTAAAGTATTCATGAAACCCATGTCACATTAAATGTTCACCCAGACATGGCTGACTCTCATTTGCCAAGCTGCTGGACATTCACACCAGCAAATGAATCATCCCAGTAAATGTTTACTTCAGATTTGTGTAGCTGTGTTATTTTCAGTTTAACTAGGCTTTTCTCTTTGGAATTTCCTAACATTTTAAAAACTGCACAAGAATGAGGTCTGTTTCTCACTTCACAAACTGTGTCAACTTACTTTAAGGCTTCTTGTCTCTCACCCTTCAGGCAAGACCTAGTTTTGCATAATTTACACATTTTTACAATTCAGAAACTTTCTGGATGATATTCCATCGTGATGTTCAGCTCTTTTGTTGTAAAGATAGCTTGTTACTATTTGACACAAATGTCAACAAAATCCCATCGCAATGAACGATCACCACTAAGTCACTTTGGAAAATGCGTTCCACAAAAAGTCACCACTGTGAAAAATAAAAAATAACATGGTCATTAAGAGCGAGAATACAGACAGGACAAGGATGAAGAGTCAGAGAAATAAAAAAGTTCCATCGTGCTCTATTTCTTATTAGAGATATTTCAGTTCATATCAGGTATGTTTAAAGGACTCCAAGCTCAAACATAGAAAAATACTAAAGCTAACATTAGCTATAAAGCTAATAGAGCAGAATGTATTGATTTAAAGAATAGCTGATGATACAACTTCTGATCTTCCTTTATCATATCTCCATGTGATATCCCTTTACCTGATTTTAAATGTAATGCTTATTAAAAATATAAGGTATGTCATACATGAAAAATATACATATGTCCATATTTATGTGAAAATTTTAACTTTGCTTTGCGGCCATGTATAATACAGCAACATGTATACTGATTGTTCCTGTCCTCTCACTAGATGGATCTGTTTTCTCCCATATGTATTCACATCTGCCATAGTGGGAGGTAACCAGTTTAGAAATGGAGAACAGATCCTTGGTCTAAATCCTGATCTCATTTACATCACTAAGTAACAGTTACTAGCCCTCCAGGCTAAAAGTCCATGATAATTGCTATTTCTACCCCCCCCCCCCCAAGGATTTGTTTTAGTTGGATAACACGTAATAATATAGTTTCTATATATAGGCACAGAGACAGAGGGTGACTCTCCTGTAGTATTATGAGATGCATGGAAATATTTGAAATATTTTTATTTTTAAAATATTGCTTTTTGTGTCTCCTATTGAATGTAAACAATCCCATATTTTGTTTCTTTTCAAATGACAGCCTTTTCTGCCTCAATCACTTTTTGTCACATAACTTTTCCAATACTTATCAACACCGAGAACACTATTACCGCTATACCTATGTGCAGTGTAAATACTATCAATGTTAGTCTCATTCCTCATACATCTTAGTATCTTGTTCCCCTTTTTGCTTTCATTGAGCAGAGACCTTCACTGAACCATCCATGACAATTTTGTCCAATTTCAGAGTTGCTACAGTTAACTGAGAATCCTTTTAAATCTGAAGAGCCCTGAAAATTGTAGGAAATAGACTGTACAGACTGGACAGGCTTCTTTAGTCCCCACTGGATAGTTTTAACAGCATTGCTCTTTATTTCAGCCTTAATTGTAACCGGAATATTTGAAAAAAAAATTGTAAAATTGCAGAAGAGTAGTCATATAAAAGGAGAAATTACTTCAACAGAAAAAGCACAAAAGCACGAACAAATCATTATGTCTGTAGATCCTTTATTATTAAAAATGTGAGAAGGAAGGGGCCCTCAATGTGTAAGTCACCTTGTACAGAACCTGGATATTGACAGCAGCAGAACAGTGGAAGCCAGAAATAGGGAGCATACCAAAAAAGATTAAGTCTCAGTGGAAAGGTGATTTTCTCCTAAGAACACCCTTTATACTTGCTGTGAAGTTAAAGAAGAGCACACAGCAGAAAATGATACCTGATAGCAACCACAACTTGGCTGCTCATAAAACTGTTAACTAAGCACACACGGTATTTGCAGCTCAGAAATGTTGCAACTTTCCATAAAAATTTCAATCTGTGGGAAACTATGTATATTGAAATTCATATAAATGCTTACTCACTGCAAAAATATTCAGTGTCCAAATTAGATGCCTTTCATGAGGCAGTAAAATATTACAAATTCAGTACTTTAACATGCCCACTTTCAAGTCGACTTTACACTACACGTTCAACAATACCAACATTGGCAGACCTCTACCATTAAAAAAACCCCTAGTATATGAATACTGACGTCCATTTTTAAGTTTATGTTGTCAGTCACAACCGAAGGACATCTTTTTGATGACCCTTTGTCCACCAGAGATGCTATATCTTTAGGTAGATGTCAGTAACACAAATGACAGAGGAGTGGAGTTTTTTCTCCAGCTAGGGAAGATCGGGGTCTGTGGAGAATCACAGAGCCTTTGTAAGATTCCTGGTACTCTCAGGAAGCACATTGCTTCAGTAATGGATAAGAAAGATAACAGGGGAAGGTGTAACTTTCCTTCATAACACCCCAATCCAGAACCACTTTTGAAGGTCTAACACCTGATATGCTTTGCAAGGCTGCTGGGCCATTAGGTGAGCCCTGATTACACAGCCAACACCCTGGGAACACCCAAACTTGACCTTGAGATCCCCTAAACCCTTCTAGCCCTTCCAGCAAGGTTCTCCCCCCACATCCCAGCTAGCTGCTTGCCCCCAGGGCTGACTGTGTCACCACCAGCACCTCGGAGGGCCAGCACCACCCACCAGCCGGTCCCAATTAACCATGCTGATGCCCAGGTGCTGCTGCTACAGCAAATCAGGGCAGCCTCTCCCAGCCTACAAACCTCGCCGTCTGGCAATACCCCTTTCCTCAGTCAGGATCGGCTCCCGCAGGAGTAGGTGTGGACACAAGAAGCAGGTGTTTCCTCTCAGAAGGAAGGCCAGCAGCTCACCCTAGAGGAAGGTATGGCTTTTGTGGTTGCCGCTAACTTGCGGTCGTGCCCTGCGTGTTGGCGAGCGGAGCGGAGAGGCTGATGGGGCAGCTCCGCAGAGGCAGGCTTGGAGCGCTTGTTGCCTCGCCTGGAGGGGTGCGTGCCTACCCCTGCCCCCGCGCCTGCGCGGGCATGGCGGCCTCGCCTGCGGGGCTGCCTGAGCAGCCGGGCGAGGCCCCAGCCCGTCCTGCCGGCGTGGCGCAGGTCACGGCGCCAACACCTAAATACCGAAGCTTGTACTGGCTCAACAGACATCTGCACACAAACCACGGGGGGGGACCTCCACTGAGGGCCACCAGGCACACATCGGCGCGGGCGATGTGTCCCCCCCCACCCCCCCGCCGCCGCGGCCTGACGGGCCCGGCCGTTGGCGGCGGGTTCCCGCCGAAGGCAAAGCGGCGCTTGGCCGCTCGCCGCTCTGCCGTTGGCCGCTGCAGCCGCCCTGGTTGCTGGGCAGATTGGGGTTGCCAGGCGACCGGCGGGGTGGGCCCCGCGCGCGCAGCTGGGCCGCCGCCTGGGCTAAGCGGGGCCGCGCCGCAGTGCGTGCGGGGCCCGGGGCCTGCGGTGGAGATCGCTTAAAAAACCCCACCAACTAAACGAAAAACCCCACTTGTACGTGCCTCAAAGAGGCGATGAGGTGCGGTGCGGGGGCTTGGCAGCGTTTGCCTCGCCCCGAGGGACACGCTTCAGCGCGCGGAGCGGCCTGTGGTACACGTGCCTCCTGGAGGAGGCCTCGGGGGTGCTCCGAGGCAGTAGAGCCTGCTTGCGCAGCGTGTCTTAGGGGGCCTTTCTTACTAATGTTTTGCAATATTTGGCTTTTTTATAATCAGGTTCTTTAGATGCTGAATAGAAAGTTTTTTAGGCTTGAGTTTTTGGTTGGATAACGGCATAGAAATGTGTTGATTTAATTACACTTCATTATAGAGGCATTCAGGAGAACACTCGGTCCCCCCGACCACCCCCCAAGACTCCTCACTTCAGGAGAAAGCTTTCATGATTAATACGCTTACTGGGTACTTGAACATTTTATTTCTCTACCTGTCACCAAGCCCCGTCTTTTGCCTGCATGAGACTTCAATAAAATGACACAACTGTACCTCAAAGCAATGTTACCGTGTATTTATCTTGCAGTGTAGTGAGTGATTATAAATGAAGGTCTCCCCACGGTGCTCAGTGTGGCTGTTTCTCAGGAGGTGGTGACAGCGGTGGGGCCTGGTGTGAGCCAGTGGCAGCACTGGAGCAGTCCCCAAGGGACAGCACATCACTGTAGCCAGGCTGATTACCTGTATTTTTCTAAATTTCACGTGCAAATACGTCTATTGTGCTGTGACTGCTGGCTCAGGTGGTCTAAGTTTGACACTTGCTGTTATCAAACTGGGACCGCTTTCTAGAGGGGAGGTTTGGAATAAGGAAGCTTGTGCTTTGTGCTGGGGGATAATTTAGGTTGGAAGACGTTTCTGGAGCTTACCTAGTCCAGGCTTGTGCTGAAAGCTTGACGAGCTTCAGAGTTGGACCGTGCTGCTCAGGTGGTGTGTGTTGGCCCAGGTGGGCAGCAAAGCACCACACAGCTGGTTGCTCACTTCCACTCACCCCTGGTAGGATGGGGGAAGAAAAGAGGAAGAATACAAGAAAAAAAAACTTGGGGTGTGTGTCAACATTTAAAAAAAAAAAAAAANATTAAGTGGACGAATAGAAGAAAACAAGTGATAAATATTTGTTTAGTTAGTTTGGGTTACCTGTCTGGTTCTCCCCTCCTAGCCTATTGTACACCCCCCAATCTATTCATGGGGGGGCGGCAACAGGCGGTGGTGGGTAGGGTGAGAAAAAGAAGGCCCTGATGCTGTGCAAATGTTTAGCAAAAGCTACAACATTGCTCTGTTATTAGGACTGTTTTCGTCAAAATCCAAACCACAGCACTGTATGAGCCGTTATGAAGAAAACTAACTCTACCCTAGCCAGGCCCAGTACATCAGGGCTTTGTCCAAATGAGTTTTGAAACTCTTCAGAGGTGGTGCTTCTTGTCTGGGCAGGTGGTGCCAGTGCCTGTCTGCTCCCACCGTGAAATTTCCCACCGTGAAATTTCCCACCGTGAAATTTCCCACTGTGAAATTGGAATTTCCTTTGCTGCAACCTGTGATTGTTTCTTCTTGTCCTTTGACTGACTGTCCTGTCGAAGAGTACGAATCATGTCTTCCCTATAAACATGCTTTATAGGCTGTTGAGGACAGCAGTAAGATCCACCTCTTACAAGCTTTCTCTTCTCCAGGCTGAAGAAAACCTGTTTCTTTGGTCTCTTTGTACATATTGTGTGTTGCAGCCCCCACTTTAGTGGGCTGTCAGAGGCCCCCTGTGTTGAGGCCATTTTAGTGGCCTTCTACTGGACTTGTTCCACTAGTCAGTATTTCTTGTGTGCGGAGGCTCACAACTACGCAGAGTATTCCAGGTGTGGCCTCACAGCTGCCAAGCAGGGGGTATCGTCACTCTGCTTTCTTTGACCTTCCTGTGCTCTCGCTGATCCACACACCGTTGTCTCATGTTAAAATCCCTGTCCCGATGGGACCTCCCACATCTTCTTTGGCCAAGCTGCTACATAGTCTGTCTCCAGCCTGGACTGTTTCATGGGGATATTCTGTCCATGGTGCAGGACTCTGCAGTTGTCAGCTTATTTTATCAAGTTCTATCTTTCTCCTACTTTAAAGCAATAAAGTAGAGCAGCAGTGCAGAACGAGAGCCTCCAATCTTGATACTGGATATTATAACTTCCTTACTCTCCTGTAGCAGATGCATCCAGAATATCTGAGTTAGCTAAAAGTTTTGTGCCTCTTAAAAATGAGGGAGAGATGTCCCTTTCTCAAGTGTCTTTCGGATTACTTTGCAAACTGCAATAAGCTACAATACAAAATCTGAAATATCTGGTTGTTTGAGTTCAGTATAATGTCCCAGTCACTGTTATCTGCTGTGGTGAGTGGAACGGAAGGTACATCAGCCTGGCACAGATAATGATTCCCTCGTATCAGTTTTGCTGAGGTACTTGGAATATCCACCCTGGTTTCAAAAGACTGTAAAATCTTACCATTTGCAGGTTTACATTCTGAATTTTTATCTATTCCCAGGGTCTGCCAGCTATATTGAAGTGATATTGTATTATGTATGGGGAAATAGAAAGCTATCATCTCAAAATAGACCATAATATTGCACCTTATTAAAAAATACAAGTGGATTTTCTGCCAGCAACCATGACTTATGATAATGACTGTTATCAATATGCAATTACTTCTGTTACCCTAGAACATATTGACATTCATTTATTTAAAGATAATGTAACACATTTGTATTCATTGAGGTAATCTATGGATATGATTAAATGTGAATGCCCATCTTATACCAAATAGTAAAATGAAAAAAAAAAAAAAATTGTAATCAGACCTTCTGCACTGCTAAAAATAGGCTGTATTAAATTCTGAAAATTGCATTTGGGCTTATTTGAAACACAGTGGCAAACAACCATAAAGAAGCAAAAGCATAACTTAGGTGATTACTAATTCAAACATTCATTCTTTCTAATGATATTGGTGAAACCTGGCAATAAGAAAGAAAACTTCAAATAAAACTGTAATCCTATGTGTGTGGAATGGACTACAAAGTTTGTAATCAATGTGGAACAGAAGTCCATTTAAATGGTGAATCTTAGTGGAGGCAGAAGCCTGTTTGAATAGGCTGTGTAGATCTGTTTTGAAGATCCAGGATGTGGCAGTAGACAGGCATTTAAACATGCTGGTTAGATTTTTGAACCATCATTTGATGCAACAAATGCTTCTGTTTTGCAGAGAAACCAGGGTTTTCAGGCTTCTAACTGAAATACACGTATTTATTTATAGCACATGTGCTGCATAAGAGTGGTTCATCAGTGACAGCTTGTTATGATAATAAACACTTTGAGGTCCACTTCGTCGAAGAAGACACTAAGCAAAGCAGTCTCAATACTCTGAGCTTGGAAGTACTTCTTTCTGTTGGTGACGTTTGAGAGAGTGAAGCTCAGCGTGTTTGGTTGTCCAGTTATACGGTATAAAATATTACATGTGTTTCTGCAACTAACTACTCTTCTGTCTGCTATTTTCGAAAATACCTTGGATTTAATGAACTTTGAAAGGAGGGGGAAAAAAAAAAACAAGAAAAAAAACCCACTAAACCCCCAAGCTGGTTACGGTATTGGTTTCTTGCTTGAAAATTAGGGGTATCCCAGTGAACTGTTGAATGCTTTGTAGAATTATAGGATAGTTTGAGTCAGAAGGGACCTTTAAAAATCATCTTGTCCAACGCCCCTGCCATGTCTTTCACTAGACTGGGTTGCTCAAAGCCCCCCCCAGCCTGATTTTGAACACTTCAGTGACAGGGCATATGTAACTTCTTTGGGCAACCTGTTCCAGTGTCTGACCACCCTCATTGTGTGTGTTTAAAGAAAAAAAAAAATAAACCCACAAAAACACAACCCACCCCCCCCAAACCAAACCAAACAAAAAAACCCTCAAACCACCAAAACCACTTCCTTTGTATCAATCTAAATTGGATATAAACCCATGTAAAACTATTGCCCCTTGTCCTGTCACCACAGACCTTGGGAAAAAGTCCCTCTCCATCTTTTGTATAAGCCCTCCCTTATTTACTGAAAAGCTGCAGTAAGGTCTTCTGGAGCCATCTCTTCTCCAGGCTGAACATCCCCGACTTCCCGTCCTCACAGGAGAGGTGTTCCAGCCCTCTAATTTTCTCCATCCTCTGGACCTGTTCTGATACATCCGTGTCTGTCTTGTACTGGGGACCCCAGAGCTGGAATGCAGTATTCTAGGTGGGGGTCTCATGAAAGCAGAGCAGAGTGGGAGACCTGCCTCCCTGGACCTGCTGACCACACTTCTCTTTATGCAACCCAGGATAAGATCGGCGTTCTGGGCTGGAAGTGCACATTGCTTGGCCTGTGTCCATTTTCTTTTTTTTCCTCCACCAGTATCCCCAAGTCCTTCTCATCAGGGCTGCTCTTGACCCAGTCATCCCTCAGTCTGTATCGATACGGGGGGTGCCTCTGAGCCAAATTACTGATCAAGTGCAGCTTTCTTTCCAAATAACGAAGCTGTGTTTTTGTTAGGTGTTGCTGAAAGTCTAGATGCATTGTGAGAATTTCTTTCTTGAATGTATGTATATAATATAGGTGTATAATTTTGAATTGTGCTTTGCAGAAGGACATGCTGCCTTCGTAGCGATTTGCAGCTCAATATGATTGAAGGAGACTGTCTTCGTTCCGTGGCTGATTCTGGCAGTAGCTGCAAAACAAACCAGTGATTTCAAAAGTCTATGTCCAGAATTTTATTCTCCAAAGCAAAGAGAAATGAAGTTTTGTTTCTCAGAAACACATCTTTTATAACCTGACCTTACTGGAAGGCAGCAAAGAATTCTTATGGGCCCAATAAGTCCAAACACTTACCAATCAATCTAAGCTTTTTAAGTAAAGTTAACTACCTATTGCTTTGAATAGGGCCTCACTACAGTATTACTAATACTGTAAGTTGTTTCTTTTCCAGTTTATCTAAATATTAGTTTACCTCTAGTCTCCTAATGCAGTTTGTATAGTCACTGTAAACTCTTCTCAGCTGGGGGGGAGTTGGCAAACAGTGTACCCAACTTTAGAAGTAAGAAGTCTTCAGTTTGATTTGGGACGAATGGTTTGTTCATCCGTTGCGGCAGGAAGGCCTGTTCCTCTTATAAATAATTCCCTTCGAACTTGCAATCCTTTATCTGTGCTGAGCGTTCCTGCTGGAGCTTGCAAATGCTTATGAAGCTGTTTCATCCATCATATTTTGTATGTACTTCTGCATAAGTTGGAATGTGCTCCGCACTGTGACCTGGCCCTAATCTGAAGTGAACTTGCTCTTTGTTGGGGAAAGCTGACGCAGAGGTTTTAGTCCTCTGGAGTAGCATTCACCGTCTCTTACTATCATCAGGCTTGTGGTGCCCCAACACACCACCCCCTGTATTTCAGCCTTTCTAACCTACATGCCTGTGTGATGGGAAACTGTGGTGTTTCCAACAAATAATAGTTAAAAGTTAATGAATTCTATTGAGTTAACTTGCTGCTTTGACCATAACGCTATTAAAAAAAAAAAAAAAATTTACTTAAGAGAAATTCCGTGGACATACAGGTAGAGGTAGTAAACTGATGGGACTCTGGAGAATATACCAGAAAAACCTTTAGAGCTTCTGATCCCCAGTCCTTTGGACAAATGAAGTTACACAAGATTTTCATGTGGAGCTTTGTCCACTACTGTCTCCTGAGTGCTTGCTCTGGCACTTTGGGGGATTTTCAACATGCAGACATCTGGGAGGGCAACAGTCGTGTGCAAGCAATGCAGGTCCTTCTAGACTTTAGTCAAACATGAAAGCCAAGGTCAGCAGTCAGTCTTGAGACTTAACCGTAGCTCTGATTTTGGTGTTAGCCCTGAGCTGCCTTGCAGCTTCTTCTGAACCTCGTTCGTAGTGTATCTTCTGTTTTTCTCCTCTCTAGAGCCTTTGAAGTTTAACCCTAGTGTAATCCTTCTGTGCACCAGGTAGTGCTGCTAAAATGGCATAATGTAAAGCTAATTAACCTTTGAGGTGGGGCAAGCTCTGTAGCAGGTTTAATTTCCCCAGGAGTGAACTGCACATGCCCCAGTACACTTCCACGGGGGCACTCTATTTCTGGGCGATTAGATTCTTCACTCTTCAGAAACGCTTGCTGTAATGCAAGTCGGGTAGAAAATGGTACAGCTTAAATTAATACCTGTCTTCTGTAATTTCATAATTATGTAATTAAATATTGTTGTAGATGGTCCAAATCATACTCTTGGGGGGGAAGGGGGAGAGAATTAAATTAAACTTTCCTTCCGTATTGCAGAAATGGAGGCTTTTAAAACAGATGTAGTAACAATGTCTACTGCCAGAAACTCTTAAGACAGGCTCAAATGCTGTAATTTATTTTAAAGTGGCCAGATCTCTACATATAATTTTTCATCAATTATTGTATAAAACATTTTGGATTTTGAAAAATTGTAGTAGGTTTGACAAGCACTTGACTGATATCATGTTGATTAAATATCATTTCCTCTGACAACCCCAGTGAGACCTCCTACTCACAGTAAATGCATGAGCTAATTAAATCTTTTTTTTTTTTTTCAAACTGCTTTTGCGTTTCAAACTATAAAAGTGACACCAGACCCCCTTCTCCTACACAGCTCAAATATATACTTTTCTGATGGCTCCTTTTGGCATGCTGCTTGGGTAACATCACTGCTTTTGGTAAACGCATCAGGATATTTCTACTGTGTTCTGAATGAGAAATATGGAAATAGAAGCTTGGGATTTGTTTTGGGTTTCGTTTCTTTTTTTTTTTTCGTAGGGAAACTCTGAGTTCAAGCAGAGAACCATCAATTTACAGTTCTGTGGGTGACCAAAAACCTGGGATAGCTCAATTTCATAAAGATAGAATATCACAAGATTGGATTGATTTAGCAGTGATCTTTTGTCCCAATTTCAGTGAAATAAAATCAGTTGCTTGGGGGGTGAATAAGGCTGTACATATACTTTTATTGATTGCACGCTTTATATAAAGATTTTCTTATACAACAAGAAAAACATTTTTATATGAGGGCATGATAGGAACAAGTCTTTAATTCGTATAAGGGTATGATTATTTTCATCCTTAAATATACTACCTTTTATTTAAAAGAAGCCAATGTATTGTTTGTTTTGAGCATGTGTTACTGATGCATTCCAGACTATTTGGCAGAAGTGATGTGGTTGCATCTTCGGGATGTTGACGACAGCAGCAAGTAACGTAAGGTTGAGGGAGGCGTTCCTGTTGGACACTTTCACCACCAACGGGCGTGTGTAATACCTTCTGCTTTCCGGTTGTATTTTCTACTTCTGAGAATATGCCATCTTAAGCATCTGTCTTCGTCAAAAGCTCATTCAGTATCATTGCAGGCACCTTCTGGAAGTCTCTAAATATCTGATAGCAGATATAACTAAATGTTATTTCTGATGCCTAAATATCTTTTATCCCATATGGATACAGCTAGAGTAGAACCAAATGTTTTACCATGGGCTATATTGACACAGTATAGTTCCATAAATACAATAGATGCTATAATTAATTATGTGATTACTTATTGTTTTCAACTGCGTTACATATCAGCTATTCCACTACTTATTTCCCTGGCTCCAATGTTTAGCTGGGTTTGGATGCAGGTATCCAGTATGGGAAGTGCCTGGTAAGCAGTGTTGTAAAGCACTGCAGGTCAGTTCTGATGATCTGGTCAGCAAGATGTCAAGTTATTGATGTTTTGAAAGTGTTCAGTGGCTGCAGTGGCTTCTAAATATCCTCCTTGGTTAGTTTTGGAATAAAATATTTAGTCATGTCACATAAATACAGCTCTGCATTTTGGAGAAAGGGCAATAAAGGATTTTTAACTGTTTCTTCCTCTTCTATTAAGAAGTTCAAGCATTGCCATGTAATAGTGCCAATGTTTTGGAAATTCATGGTAGAACATTCCTTTTTATTATCTTCAGTTCTGCTGGCTGTGCACTTCTCTCAATATGCTTTGAGAAATTAATTTAGGTTTTACCCCCAGACTTTGCCTCTTTGACATCCCTTTTTACTATGTATAACTTGAGACTCCCAGTTCATATTAATTGCTATGATTGTGTCTTTCATTTGTTTTATGTACATATGATTTCCTTTGGAAACTGAGATGAACTTCTCTAATTTGCATTACTGCATTCCCAATGTGTCTAGCCCCCCTAAATGAGCAAAATGAAGTTTCCACATTATACTTGTGTTTTGCCTCACTGCTTGAACTATCTCTTTCAGCTTTTCAATAGCATCATGAACGAGGCTTTCTCATTCTAATGTTTCATTATGGTCTGTTTTAATTTACTACTTTAAATGTTTCATTAGATGTGATCTGTAGTTTAGATGTCATTGTGTGTCTCATACATATGATATTAAAACTATTTATTTAAAACCATTAAAAATACAAGAAATTTGAGAGAGTAGATGTAATGAAGATGTATATCTTGTTTTATGATCGTGACTGAGCTTTTTTACTTATTTTCTTTGGAAGGAAACATTTGTAAAAACAGGATGCATTTGTCATTTAGGCATGCTACATGAGAATAAGTTTTTTAGAACAAAGACCTCAAACCCCGCCCCCCCAAACTATTGGATTTTGGAGTAGAATATTTTTCTATAACGGCTTAATTTACTATTACTTGCTTTCAAAAGGATATTCCCAGCTGTAGAAATCTTGAAAATACACCAAAATATCAGGCCAGCACTAACAAAAAATAGAAGAAATAACATTGAACTGCTGAATCCAGCCAGCTAAGGTTGCTACTCTATTAATTTAATTTTTCTTGACATTTAAAATTTTTTGCAGATGTTAGTTAATTGTCAAGTGTGTTATTTGGTGGATGGGAGTTAGCATTATTTAGTACAAAGCAATGCACATGTAGTTATTTTTTGGTATGATAAATCAGGCCGACTTGCCTTTCCCATCCGCATCTTCCTGGGGAACATATTAAATGAGTATACCGTACACTCTGAAGGCGAGCACATGTCTTAATGGAACGAGAGGGCATCAAAAGTCCAATGTTTGTTGGGGGACATGGTTTGCTGCCTGTGCATTTGGTAATACAGATTGTATTAATTGTTAATACAAAGGTTGAAACGTCTGGTGCTGATGGTTGAACTCAGTTTTGCTTCTACTGTATGAAGCTTTCCATGTTTTTAGGATGACTTACATGAGTTGATGCTTAAGGATAGATGATGAAAACTAGCAGTGTTCTACAAAATGCAGCAGGAGGGATGTTGCTGTGCTCAGAGGTTACATTGGATTCAGGGTGGGTGAACTCTCCTGGTGGTCTCTAGAGCATTTCTTAAGGGCACCCTTCTGTATTAGAGAAGATAATGTGGTTTAAGGGAAGGCTCTCAGTTTTAGGTTGTTACACTGCTATGTAGCTCTATTGAAGCTTAATTTAAGAAAGCCGTTAAACCGCTGTAATGCATTCCAGTATGCAAGATGCATCCAAGAAGGAAAAGTAGGGGCTGTGTGGCATATACCCTGTATGAAACCTCAGAGTATGCCAGTGCCTGTTTTGTATTTGTGGTTTGTAGAGAAAATGGCTCTGTCATCACTTAAATAATACATTACAGCGTATTAACAGAAGACTTAATGAAGGTACATCTTTCTGTTCCAGCTGTGATGATTATAAATTAATTTTATCTCCAGCTACACTTAAGTTTATTGCCCGAACATTAATTGTTATCTGGGGAATAACTAATTGTTGGAAGAGAGCAGAGTGGTTTTTCCTGTGTTGGCATGGGCATGACACTGAAAGAATGGAGATACTTTTCCTTTTTTTTTTTTTTTTTATAAATTATTAAAAAAAACTTTTTCCCACATAACAAACACTTTAAAAAAAAAAAAAAAATTATATTAACTGGGAGTCTATACCAATCTCCCCCCACCCCCGCTCCCCTTCCCTGGAGGAACTGGCATAAGCTGCTTTACCAGCCTTCAAAGAGAAATGTAAATGTAACAGTGCCCTTCACTATTAACAAGGAAGTGAGAACATTCACACATTTAAATATGGTGTTTAGAGCTTGAATGAGTAATTCATACTAGCAGATAACTTGCAATGTGTAAGGAGTTGAGTCATTGTCATCCCTTTCTACTCGCAGATGATCTGTGAGCAGAGTTCTGGGAGTTCAGTGAATGATGTGTAGCATTCGGTTCATGTTGGGAATGAATGTGTGTGGGTGCTGGTCTACATAATCTGAAACTCTTCCCAAGCCTTGATCTGTCATGTCCAGAACAGTTAGTCTTTTATAACCTAGCAAGAGATGACCAAGCTGTGTGGCAACCAAAATAAGCTCTACCAAGACTTGATTGCTTGTGAAGATAACTCATGTCCACTGCCATCAAGTGTGTCTGTTCCTCTTTCAAGAAGGACCTCAAAAATCCTGTTCAAAGGACCCAGTGCTGCAATAAGTTCACGACATAAAGTAGTTCTAACCTTGAGCTAAATTTCACAAAAGGCATGTCAAAATGTTGGAGTACCTCAGTGGTCTCTAATTAAAAAAATGGATTTTTCTAGTGTTTATAAACTCAGATATTTTTTTTCCTAAATAGTATTCAACTCTTCTTTGAAGTTGCTGATATGTCTGTATTAATCTGCTAATACTCTAAATTTTGTAATTTTTCCTTAAGCTAAGCCTAGCTGCAGTGTGCAGTGTTTTTTTTTAGAGCAGACTGCTTCTGGAAATAACTTTCTACTAAGAGAGAATGGATGTAAACTCTTTATGAGAGGTTAAATCTCTGTGGTTTATTTTGATATGTCAGTCTTCCCCNNNCCCCCCCCCCCCCCATTTTCCTGGCATTTGGCTACAAAAGTTGGCTCATGTCTGAATTTTCCCCCCTCTACTTGCAAGTAAAAGCTGGGATAATCATTAAATAACTTGAACTGAAAATTATATTTTACACCCGAGTGTAAACTTGGAAATTCTTTCCAACTCAATTTAAAGTATGTTTAGGCACACAAAAGTACAGAGTTATAATCACAATGAGATTAATGGTCACATTTTATGATAAGAAAAATATAGTTGTTGGCGCCATCTTTCTGTAATGTTGTTGCTTATGGCTTCTCTTCAGCTAAGAGCTCCACACCTTACAGTAAATAATACGAATCTCAGCAGATCCGTGATGTAGCTGGTCAATGTGTTAGCTGTCCTGATACGTCAGGTATGAAGAGTGGGGACGGCAAAGATGGTATGTGGAAGTATCAGGGTGGAGTAGAGAAAATGGCAGGTGTGAAGACCAGCTCTGCAGATGAGCAAGATTGCTCCAGGCCAGTTGGCCTTGTTAAGTCTTATGGAGATGATGGACCACACTCCTTTTGTTTAGACAGAAGCAGTTGCAGAGCGTGTCAAATCTTTTTTGCCCTGGTTTCTCTCCAAGGAGTTGAAGTACAATGGGTTGGTCTTCTCCTCAAGAAGCAAGAGCAAAAGTTGAAAACCAAACTTGGCCTGAACATATGAAGGACTTTCTGTGTGTGGTCTGTGATGGTTTAAAATAAAAAGAAAAAACAACCACAAAGCCAGGTCTCTAGAAACTTTAATAATTAAAAGGGTGGTGTATGTGACAGATGCAAGGCCTTGGGAGCAAGCTGGCTCAGAAGGATGCCAGACACAGCAGATACGTGACCTCTTCATTACTCTGTTACAGTATGTTGCTGAGTGTCCTCTAGGACATAGTAATTTCTGATGGGTGACTAATGGGTATTGCCAACAGCTAACAAATTAGCAGAAGCCTCACGAGCTCAATTCTTCATTGAGCGAAGAAAGGCTTGCAGTGTGCAGTGAGAATAGCTTAAGATGATTGCCTGTAAAGAGCATTTGGCATGGGGATTACCGAAACAT
This sequence comes from Anarhynchus alexandrinus, assembly GCA_008711295.1. Taxonomy (NCBI): domain Eukaryota; kingdom Metazoa; phylum Chordata; class Aves; order Charadriiformes; family Charadriidae; genus Anarhynchus; species Anarhynchus alexandrinus. The sequence continues at coordinate 109,554 of VUYV01000399.1, forward strand.
GAAAAATTAGCCTGTAAATATCCAGTTATTCTTGCTCGGTACAAGAACTGGTGTGCAGGCAACTGCCTTGGGCTCACCAGGAACCCCTGCGCTGTACTGCTTGTGGCCTTGCAGGGCAGAGAAGGGATTAAGTAGTGGCCATGGCACATGTCTTGACTCCGTTTGTCATGCCACATGTGCCTTCTTGCCAATACTTTTCCCCAAAATAAAGGGTTCAATTTGAAGACTTTTGAACACTTGTTCAGTCATTCTCAGAAAACAGAAATGCAAATTCTGAGCTGATGTCAGGCTTGCAAAGGTGATCGCCCTAAATTATAACTAATGGCTGTAATCCTGGAAGGAGGAGGATGTATCTGTCTGAGGGGAGGGTGTTGGGGGGTGGGAGGGAAGGTAGGGAGAAACACTCATTCTTGATGCAGGCTGGGATTCGCATAGGTATCTCCTCACTTCCAGCTCAAGCAACATCTATATGCTCATCATGCAAATATTTGTAGACGTGAGTAGATAGCTATACCAGTACTTCTAGGGGAACAAATAAAACTGATTTCCTGAATAAAAAGCCCACAGAACTGAATCTACAGGCTCAGCTCTGGAGGAAAAGTAATGTTTAAACTTGAGCGTCGGAACCAAAGTCATCTCTTCTATACATAAAAGCCAAAATACGCCCAGGCTATATAAGACTAGAACCAAGTTTCTGAGATCACTTGCTAGTAAAGTCTGGTACTTGGCTGTCAAGAAAATAGAGGGAAAGGCTTCACTGTTACTCTCAGGGTATAATGTTTTGCTATGCGGAGCTGACACAAAATGTGCTGTTTCAAACCACTTCCATGAAAGGATCTCCTTTATGCCCTGACAGCTCAGACTGCATCTCTGTGGTCCCATGTAGGCAAGCACTGGAGGAACGCGTCTTCAATTATCAAGTGATGGATGTTTTTAATTTGCCTAATTCTATCTGATAATCTGTTGGTCACCTGATTGTGTACCAAAGAATACAGTTTGAGTGGTCCTTATAGGACAGGATTGAGGTATCAAACCGAAAAGCTTCACTGTAGACAGTGTGCCATTTTCTGTTGACTTGAACGTAAGTTTTCAGATCAGCGCTCTGAAACACTTAAATTTCTGGAATTTCAAAGGGTTTATTTTTGAGATATTTTGACATTTTTCAGATTGACATTTCTAATTGTACTGTGTGAGAGCTTTCTTCAGAAGGGATATGCGGCATTTCGTTCAGCGTTTGTTGCAAAAGAATTTGGGATATTTTTAGAGGAGAAAATTATCAGTAAGTCCCAGGAAATGTTGAACAAGGCTTGAAAATAAAGAATACATGTAGCAGATGTAGTTTTAAATAAGAAATCAAGTTGTCTCAGTTTTTAAAAGTTTTGTATCTCGTTTTTATTAAACTCTATTTTTGAATGTGATAGTAACTGTTATCTATGGATCAGATATTTTCTGTTTTATTTAGGAATTTGGATTGTAGTTAAGAAGGTTTATGTAGATGGGCTTAAAATTTTAGTTTGGTAGTCATAGGGTTTTTGTCCTCGCTTTTTGTGGAAAGGAGAGACTTGCGGAGTAAATGAATTTTAAGATGATGACTGACACTGCTAGGATATTTACTGTAGATTTCTACTTACTATATTGATGAAAGACTGAAGTTAAAATATTAACTGCAGAAGACATAAGTTATCTAGAAGTTCATGAAGCTAGCAACAGGGATGGCTAAAATCAGTGTTCTGGTCCATTTCAGCTTTCTTCAGGACAGGTCCTTCTTTCCAATTAATTTTCACCTTTAAATTTATGTATTTTCCAGCTCTGTCCTTCTCTCCAAACTGAAACCTGATTCATTGATTTAAAATTATTCAAAAATTTCCTGTTGACTTTGAACAGATCAGAGCTATTGTTTTGTCTTCGTGTGCAACTTACCTGCCTTTTTATCAGCCTTTCAGCCTGGTGGACCTCTCCACTTCAGAGTTTCTTAGCACTTGTTGTTTTTTTTTTCCTGTCTCTGCATTTTCTATTCTTTTTGGCTCTCATCACTGTTAAATAGGGGGTTGGCTTAAAATTACTTACCTGTGAAGATTCCATGAAAGTGGAGACTTCCTGGAAATATGAGACCGTCGCCTGTCTTGACTTTCTCTGGGCAGCCACTATCTTAAGTTTTGAGTGTTCCCCCCGCCCCCCTTCCCTTTTATGTCATAAAAAAGACTTGCTCTTGTGGTCTGTCTGCTTTCATTCTTACCTTTGTGTCCTTGCTCCTTACAGACATTCTTCTGCTTCAGAATATCCATTTGTTGCCCCTCCATCCCCATCCTCCTTTCCTTGTCACATGTCTGGTCTAGCGTGTGATATATGAAGTTTGCCCATCAGTCTTAATTCCTGGTACTTCCTCATCTTTGAATGCAGTATTATGCATTATTTATTTTGTGTGTCTGTGGCAATGGTGATGCAGTAGTTGGCTCCGCAGCAGCTGGGCCCAGTGGAGATTGCCATGCCTTGACTACAGCTTCTGTGTTTGCACTATACACACTTGTATTTAAAAATAGTTTCTTCTTAAAAGGAAGAAATTAAGATGGTGGGAAATTTAAATTTTAAATTAAGATGGTGGGAAATAAGGGAAAGCATGGGGAGAGCTGTCAATGATTAGTTAACAAACTAGCTTGCAAATCTGTCTAGGGCACCCTCCCCTGCTATGAATAGTAATACATGGGGAGGGGGGGAAAAGGACTTAACTGGAAATATTAACGAGTGAGTCAGTGATGATTTGCCCCATAGTGTTGTAAGCAATATTCTAGTATTGACTTTGAATAACCAGTAACAAGTACTGTGCATTGGAGCTTGTGTGTAGCACCAGTTTTCTAACGAGAGGTAGTGAAGGGTTGTGGAAGAGAGCACTCTGATCATGATCAAACCAATACATCAGGAAGGTGGTGCTTACAGATGCATTTTAAATGTCAAAGTGAAGCAGGGCAGTGTTTTTCTAGGCCACATTGAGTGTATTTCAGTTATATAAATGTACTGTCATGAGAATAGTGGCTGTGAAAACCTGTTGCATGGATGGATAGGAAAGCCCAACCTGAAAGATAACAAGAATAATAACCAAGGCTTAACCAGATATTGGATGGGTGATTTTGAGTGACAGAGAGCAGAGTACTGCCTTGCATGACTAGGAAAAGAGTTAAACTTGAGCAGGAAGGTCAGGATTTCCATTTTTGCCTTGTTGAGCTGTAGCTGAAATATCAACAGCCATAAGGAGATGTCAGAATAGAAAGATGAGAGATGAATCATTCACTCAGAAACGATGGTTGCGTTTGTATTTCCAGAGAAGACCAGCCAGAGGCACAGTACTGAGGGAGATGAGAATAAGAACAGGTGGAAAGTCCGGCAGTGTTCCTGGGGTCCTGATTCCCCCTTTTGGAGGGGAAGGCTGTCTGCTATTGAATAGGGAGGATTAAAACCCCAAACAGTCAAATTTATTATGCTAATTTATCTGGTTCCTTTATAGAGTTCATTTCCTCAGATTACTTTTACCTTTCTGGTTTCCATTCCTGTGTTGAGGTCTTCTGAAGAATTATTTTAAAATGTGCCCTGTCAGGATGCATGTATTTTACTTTTAAAGCTTTGAGACATTTTTTTGTTCCATTTATCGCCATTATCAAGAAGTCAAACTGAATGTATTTACGGTGCTGGAATTTTTAGAGCCAATGGCTGTATCAAAATTCAGGTATTCTGTTATTGTAATTGTGCATTCATTGTCTGGTTTTCTCCTCTTCAAGACAAGCAGCCACACTTGCACTGAAAAACTTGATATTGCAAATCGGTATCTTGACACTGATGGAACAAGTCGTGCAGAGCAGTAGATAACATGCTGATTGATGGTTTTCAGTTCATGTTTAAGAACAATGTTAAATGAGAGAAGGGAAATTTTATTAAATAAACAGCTAGGAACTTTATTATATTTAAATAACTAGTACCTCCAGTAATGGTTTTCTGCTGCTTTGAAGCAAAAACTCCTAAGTGAAAGGATGCTACAATTGCCTCCCAGTCCTCTCACACAGGGAAACGTACGTTGGGTTTGGTCCCGCAGGTTGCTTATGGTCTCATGTCAGTCTGCAGTAATTAACTGGGATCACAAATAGGCTTCTGTTCCATGGCAAATTGTTTGCCTTTGTTAGATAAAAGATGAAGCTTTCAGCTTCTGTTGCTGTGTCTTAGTTGACCATTATGTTGATAGTAGTGGTATTACCATAGTCCTCCTGAAATGTTTGAAGAAGAAAGGTCTAATACAGAATGGGACTCGGGAATGTCTTACTCCTGCTATATCGTTTTAATGTTAGACGTGCATTTCCTCATTTGTACTGGTTTCTTAACTATTCTGTTATTAACTATTGTGTCTTATCTCTCAGCTACTCCTGCAAAGACTCTTTCAAAGGCCTCTGTATGCTGAGAAATGTGAATTTAATCTGCAGATTTTGAATCTCTCAATAGATCTTGTAGCCATTTTCTGCTGACTTCTCAGCTCCCAAGTCAAACCCTGGCAGAAGGGCAGGCATACCAGGGTGTTCCTTAACACCCAGGGCATGAATAAATAGGGTATTTTCAGTATTTGCTCATCTGTATTTAGATTTGCTTTTTCACATGCAGATGGGACTCACAAGTTGGATCTTCCAGTGCTTAAAAATGGATCTTGCAAAAGCCAGTTCAGACTCAAAAGAAAAAAGGAAACCAAGATATTCCAACTTTTTTGCTGTATTAACTTAAAATATTTTTACTGATGTTCTCACTGGGTTGAGGATTTCTGTGTTACAGTTTTGAGGACAGGAAGGGTTTTGAACTCTGGTTTGCTTCTTCTACGTAACTCTCAATATTTGACAAAGTTACATTTTAAAGGCACGGTGTTTGCTTTATTCAGGCACGTGTATGCCTGATCACACGGAGCAACTGGGCACAGAGCACGTGGGCATAGCGTTGCCCAAGTCAAACTCCGAATTCCACCACTGTCCTTGGTGTTCGCGTGGTTTGTCTGTGGAACAAGATGGCACACTCAGAATCACTTTCCACCTGCCAAGCGAGTGCTGTGCTGAAGACAGAAATTGTTTCTGGTCTTGTCTGTGGATACAACAGCTCTTATTTCACAGCTCTCTGTGAGCAGTATGTCATGTAGGACTGGAAGTCCTGCCCAATAGAGCGCTCTTGTAAGGTGAATAAGTGGGAGATTTGAAAAAAGTTCCCGGTGCGCTGCTTCAGGCCGTGGCCTGTATTGAATTATTTGTGTAGCCGTATCTGTCATCCACTGTAGCTGCACAAAAGGGAAATGGGCTCTCTCAAAGACTGATATGATGATCAACTGGAGAGATACAGGAGTCATGTTAGATATTGATTATTATTAAAGTGAGTTTAAGTTCATGTGATTAAGTATCATTTATTGGGTCTGAGTAAAATTCAGCATTTCTGTTTCTCGTGCTTTCAAGGAACAAAATTACTTATTCTGAGTTTCAAGCAGACTAGCTTGCAACAATGTTTAAAATAAGGTTTATTGTAATAAGTTTGTCCTTTTGACACTGTTGTGAAATTACTCTAAAAAAAATCTTCAATGACATTAATATACTATAAGTACCTTCAGCTTTGAAAAGCAGAATCCTCCATTTAGGGAAATTGACTATAATTTTTTATTAACTGTGTCTGTCTGCTTAATCTCTTCAGTCCAGATATTCATCAGCAGCCTCTTCAACGTATAAAATATTTATGTACTGCAGAGAACTCCAACCAAGCTCACATGTTTTCTCCAGGGAAACAATATTAAAGCAGTCTGTTATATGTTAAAAGCCTTTTCATGGTGTCTGTTTGAAATAGCTCAATTGATGACTTGTTGCCATTAGGTAATATGTCAAAATATTAGCTCAAAACTATTTTGCTAATAGCTACCCTAGGAAGTGGTAATTTTTACTGTGGAATGGATAGATGAAAGTAGAAATGAATAGACTGCTGATTATCTTATTAAAAAAAAAAAAGTCTGTATATACCCCTGCCTTAAACTTCTTGTAAAATCATAGAATCATAAACTAATTAAAAAGAAACAAGTCTGTACAGCATAACAGCAGCCAGTAACACCTCATTACTCTTTAAAAGGTAAATGGGACAATTATATAATTGATAAGCAAATATAAATATTTACCTAAGCTACTAGAGTTCAATAGATAATGGAAGAGTAGATGGTACTACTAACTATCAATTTAATGAATCGTGAGGAATTGTAAATGAAATCAAAACCTTATTTCAGAAAAATATATGCTGCTACCCCACTCTGCCCGGTGCAGTGTTAATCTATAGTTAAGATCACTCTTGGAAAGAAGAGCAGTGAGATTCTTTTTCCACGTGTGCGTATATAGAGAGAGGTGTCATGCGCTGGTTTAATGACACGCCTTCCATCTCTTTCCATCAAGAAATCTCTTTGGTGCAAAACCTCTTGTCTGTCTATTCTTGTATGTCTAGGAGTTACAGGCATGGTAAAGGGTCAGATACCAATTTTAATTATACAGATGATACAGTGCAGATTTGTCCTTGTAGCAGGGAGATCCTTTCATTGTGCTGGATTATGTTCAGAAACAGAGAAGCATTAGAAACATAGCATATGCAGTAGAAGCTGAACTCTGCACTTGTACTGTGTAGACAACTTAGCTATTATGTGAACCAATAGCTACAGAACAGCATTTCTCTGTAGCTCAGAAGCCCTGGCAGTTGGTGTACAAAGCTCTTGGGTTTTGCACTCTGATTTTGATCCAGGCTTGTGCACATCTAACTTCAGCATCCTGGGATGCCAGTTAATTGCCAAGTTGGTCAACACTATGCATATTTAGTACTGGAGATGTAGTCTAGATGGTGTAATCTGTAGTCAGTTAAGGATGGGCTTCAAGGGAGCAAAATAAAAGTGGAAATAGCATAGTTATTGTCTGTACTATTGACTGAATTTAAAGACAAAGAAAAACTGAAGAAAAATCTGGAAGTACTGACGCAGCATTAACCTATAGCTCTCAAGGATATTTTGGTGGAACATCTGCAAGTAGTTGGGATAGTATACTCAGTTACTTCATCTCATTGTCCTGTGTTTTACTTGCTACTCATGCCTATAGGTCATAGACCAGAATAGAAAAGAAATATAGTACCAACTTTGGCAAAGGCTGAATTTGTAGTACTCTTACCTAAGGAAAAACTCTGTACAGCTCTTTTCTTTAAGCAGCAAAACATCATACATGCATTTTTACTTCTTGTTTCCGTGCTTGCATACCTTCCCAATCTTTCCTTCCCTGTGTGGCTTCAAAGGTAAATTACAAAAACTGTATTTTGACAATTCTTGGAGGAATCGTTATTGAAGTCTCACAGTTGAATGAGTGGCTCAGATGTGATGTCTGTCATAGCAGACAAAAAGTAGCAAAGCTACAACTGAAAATAAATGTGTCTAATTAGCTGAAAACTCCATTTAACAAGCAAATTAAATATTTAAGAGTGTGCAAAGNTCCAAAAAACCAAACCAACAACCCAGGAAAATTCTTTCAGTACTATATCAATGTTGAAAGTGGTATCTGTTTTTACTAAGGCTTTCAACAAGCATTTGAATTGGATAACTGTAGCCATTGAGAAATATTTCTAGTAGCTGAGGAGTTTAAAGTACTTAAGAGCTCAAATTAAGCTAACAAAGTCCACCTGCAGGGACTGCTGAAGACAGACAAGAAAAGGAAAACTCTAGCTAATAATTTAAAGCAAAAAGCACCCCCCTCATCCCTCCCACCCCCCCACCCAAAAGAAAAAGAAACCTACCCAAAAACTGAAACCCAATGCAACAAAAAAAAAACCTTGAGAAGGCAAGCATGTGCATGTAGAATTTGGGATAAAAATACACCCTGAGGAGGGGGTATTGTATGGCTAAATCAAATGGGAAGGAGTAGTTGAAGTAAAAGATGAAGTGGCAACAAGGTGCATTTTAAATAAGTGAGTGTACTTATTAGAGAGTGCTGTGCCCACTTAATTATTTGGTTACTCCTACAAGTTAGATTAACACTAATGAATTGGGCAGTAAATACCTACTTTCTGGTAGGACAGCTGTGTGGAGCACACTGGCATGCTGGAAGTATCGTGGTCCCCTAGTGCTGCCGTGACAGCGCTGAGAAAATTGCCTGTTAGTGCCTGATGCAGGGATGTTGCTCATCGGCCTCTGCTGCTCAGCCTTTGGGTTCCTTCTCTTTCAGGTGCTCTCTTGTATCCGTGTATAAATGGAATGAAAAAAAAAAAGTCAGTAGCATATGAAATTCAAGCAAAAGACTCCTAAAATACCTTTAAACTTCTCTTTAAATTCTCAGATCTACCAGACACCTGAATTCACAAGAGACTTGACTATAATCTTTATCTGCTTTGATGCTCTCTTGCAGAAGACCCCCAAACCCTTTAATGATTACACAATCAAAGATGCTTTCAAAATGCGTAAGAAATAGACAGCAATGAGAAATGGTAATGAGCAGCAACAGATGTCATTTCTTTGGAGCAATTATGGAACAGTAATTATAGACAGAAATAGAACCTCCCAGCAGAGGGGAGTTTTCAGAAGTGAAACAAGAGTGTACATGCAAGAATACCTTCAAACACCAAAGAATGAAATGAATGAAAAGCATTTATGAGAAGTGAGAAAATCATATTTGGAAACACGGTATTGCTTGTGCGATGGCTGGTTACTTTGTCTTACCAGATATGCTGTTTCTTAGCTGCTTTTCGGCAGCAGGGTGATAACAAGTGATGCTTGAGAGGTAATAATTGCTATGTAAGTCTAAGGAAAATTAAAAAGACCCAAACAACCCTAAACAACTTTTATGCAAAAAGTGGCTCTACTTATTATGCTTCCAAAGAAGAATAATACATATGCCTTCTGTTTTAATCATCTCTGTTTCTTCTAGTCTTCATCTGTGGGTTTTAGTGTGGCATGAAATTAAGTTCATCTTCCAATTCTCTCTCAAATTTCTGACATCCCCATAACTAATGCAGTGTTTATTAACTTTCTCCATATTCTTTTTCTTTTTCCCTTTAGAGCTATGTTAAATTAATACAAATTCACATGAAAGAGAAGGGTACTATAAATAAGTACAGACTTGCAGAGATTTCCCCACTCTCCTCTACTCAGCTATTACTCTTTCATAGTTTACTGATGCAGTAGTGCTAGAGTGAAGTACCACGCAAGGGAAAATCTGAATTTTGGGAAAATTAAATGTAAAACTTTGCTAATGTAGCACAGCTGAGAGACTTTGGCAAACTTCAGAGTGTTCAGTATGGAAGCTAACCAGATTTGGTGGTTTAATATGAAACTAATGAAAAGAACAGCAGATAAAAATAGCGATTTGATATTGTAATGCTACTTAAAGCTTTGTCTTGAAAGGTATATAAAATATTTAAGTCCTTAAAATACTTAATTACCAAATTAAACTTAAACGGGCAAGAATTGGTGGATTTTAGCGAACTAAATGCAAATACTAAACTGCATAACAGCAGTCAGTCCTAATCTGTTTCCTAGGAATGGGGGAGATTTCACTGGAATCTGTTTCCTGTTGGATTTACTGGTCCCAGCGCTGACCTGTTCTACTTCTCAAGTGTTTTCCAGCAGGAGAGAGCTCATACTGCTGGCAGACATTCATTTATTAGGTGCCACAGCTCTGCCTGTTACATATGTGGAAGACACTCAGCAAGTCCAGTTGCATACCTAATTTCCATGCCAAACTACCATATAGTTTCCCAATGATTGGAAAAAGGCGTATGGCATAAACTTTTTTGTGCTGCAGACACAGTGGATGACACAATTGCATGTGAAATGTAATCCTGGCATCCTAAGTGTCACTTGCTCTCAAAAGAAAGAAATATGAGATTTTAGTCATATGTACCTTGTAAAGGCATATCTAGAAAAGATTATCTGAAGCAGTCCTGTGCAAGAGATTACTCTTTTCCATATATGATTATTTTTATAAGTGTTTAACTGAGTAAAATGTAGACAGAAATTAAGTATTTATGCTAGGAAGCAAATTGTTTTATATTGCAAATTAAGGAAATAGTCATTCAACTGTTGCAATTTGTTAAGAATGACCTTAAGTCTAGCTTTTTACTGCTAGCATCATAGGGTGGCTTAGATCAGAGGGGATCTTTAAAGATCACCTGGTTCAACCCTCCTTCTATGGCCAGGGACATCTTTTGCTAGACCAAAGCCCTCTACAGCCTGACCTTGAGCACTNAGCCCTCTACAACCTGACCTTGAGCACTTCCAGGGCATCCACAACTTCTCTGGGTAACCTATTCCAGTGCCTCACCACCCTCATAGCATGTGGGGGTGTAAATTCCTTATAGTCAGTCTAAATCTACACTCTTTCAGTTTAAAACTGTTGCTCTGGGAATACCAGAGCTGGGTGCAGTACTCCAGGTGCGAACTTGAGAAGTGGAGTAGAGGGATAATCACCTCCCTTGACCCACTAAAGTATTTATCATCTTTAGATACTTTTTTTAGATATATCTTTAGATACTATTTTTTACTTTGTTTTGCGTTTCAGTTTGAGCTTGCTTGTTTCTTATATCTATTATTGGACAAGTAATAAGGTCTTTTGACAGTGATTTTACTGTAGAAGCATAAAGGTGATTTCAGTACTAAGATCTTTTCTCAATGAAGGATCATTATAATAGGTTCAATACCCTGTCTGCTCTTCTCTTGAATAGAGTGTATAGGTAAAATATTCCTAGTGCCTAAATTGAACTTGTAATGGAAAATGTTAATATGTTTTTTGTGAAGGTTCTGCAAGAAATGCTAATACTTAATGAAATATAACTCAGGTATTATAAAACCATACCTGGTTAGAGATTGGTACTGTTCTTATCTCTTTGACTTGCATTAAGGTTGCTGGTAGGAGATTCAGCCCAAAAAACCTCTCCCAAACCAACCTCCCCTCCACCCTATCACCTTGGTGCTAGTATCCCATTGCCCTAGTCTCTCTGTTGTTATTGTAGAAACTAATACTGGTTTGCAGTTGCCAATAAAAATTTAGCTTTAAAAAATATAATCATGGTGTCACTGTTTAGAGGCAGTGAAGCAATAAAGCAACTGACTCTTTGTAGTTCTTTGAGCTATAGAACCAAAATTATCGTTATGGAACTAGAAAAAGCAAAGGCTAAGACGTAGGGGTCTGGAATTGTTGTATTGGTTATTTAAAACAAAAATGAAACAAAATCTGGGGTCAACCACTTGGACCTGTGCTCTTGTAAGGATTGTTTCTGGATAACCTGTACATTGCCTTGCTCCTTGTAGTAGGTAACCCTTTAATAGGAATAATTGAATATTTAATTCCAGGTTATCTGTTTTTCTTAAAATAAAAATAAACTGTTTTTTTCTTAAGGTGCTATACAAAGAAATTTTCATGATGCCAATGAGTTAAGTTGTCATCTTGAATAGATTCAACTTTAGACTTATGTCATCTTTGTTTAAAGACATAAAGCTTTTGATACCGTAAAACTCGGTCAAAGAAAACCCTCTAAGACTTGTTTGAAAGTTGTAGAAGGCAGGCGTTCTGTATTGCAGCACTGGATACATGGGGGATCGCTCCTCCTAGAGTGCATGCCATATGTTGCTTATGACACAGCTTATATACAAAAAGACTGTAGAATATAAGGGTGGAACATTGCAAGGCCTTTAGGCCTACTCAAGCTATACATACAAAAAGACTGTAGAAGATAAGGGTGGAACTTCTCAAGGCCTTTAGGCCTACTCAAGCTATACTTACAAAAAGACTGTAGATGATAAGAGGAATTTCCCAAGGCCTTTAGGCCTAGTGTATCGGTTTGTAAAAACTCAGAACAGTGTTGAGGGAAATGACTATACAGGCTACTCAGACACAGTCATTGGTCCTACCCGTAACAGGGGCCTGGTTGTTTTTCCTGCCGTTAGCTGTGGAATTATTCATAGCAGACAATTTACTTAACATTGGCAATGTGCTTACTTCTGTCACATATACCTACAGTGATAAGGGAGTAAAAACTATATGCTTTGTAATTCACCACATGCGATACGAAAACGTTTGTCTCAAGATCCTATGTTAGATACCGCCATCCAAACTAGAAAGCCAGCCCTTTACTGAATATTTGATAAATGAAGGAGGAATAAAACTGAGGCACCAGAAGTGCTGACTCTGAATTTACTGCTGCCTCAAAGCTCTCAGCGTGCTGCTTGACTGTGATTCCTATCTGAAGGTTAGAAATATGGTTACCTCTCAGATGGGAACTTCTTACGTGTAGTCAAACATAGCATTCGGTGTGCTTGTATTGTAAGATCAGCAGTTGTTGCTGAAGTACGAGGCACTTCATTTATAGCTAGTTTAGCGTTTTCAGCAGAAGTGATAGGGGAGTAATCACTCTCTAATGCTTTGACTAAGCCATCACTTGGAAGTGGTGTCTTGCATTATCTCAGCTTGCAGATCCAATACTCGAACAGGTTTTAAAAGCCTAGAAGCTGCTCTTCACAGACCACCAGAGTGGAAATTGCCCCATTCCCGGTCATTACCATGTAAGTGGTCGTTTGATTTTTCTGAAAACATCTATTCATCAAGATCCACTTTATAGAAAGATGTTCTCAGCCTGCCAGTCAGTCAGATCCCCAGTGAAAGCTGACTCTTCCTTTTGAATATCCTGTGTTTAACTTGCCCGAAGGACAAAATTTGTTGTAATCACACAAGAAAAGAAAACTTTTGAGAACTGTGAAAATTATTATTGGCAATTCAGCAGCATATTCTTTTAAGATAGGATAAATGTTAATGATCAATTACTGTATGCAGCACTTCTAAGTCCGATGTCATTCCTCTTGCACCTTTTTCTAGGAATTCAATGCAGATTTTCCAGGTGTATTTAATGAATATTTTTGTTGTATCTGGTTGCTTATACAATAGATTTGTGTATCAGTTATGATTAGCTCTGAGGAGTTAAGAAAGGATAGACTGGTACTTGATCTGATTTTCTTCTCTGTTTATATTTCAAGTTTAATTTTCAGTCTTGTTTTTTTGTTGTAACCAATTTCAGTATTATCTTCTCTAACAAGGAAGACTAGTACAAGATCAATAGTGAATTTGCCTCTGACAGTCTGAACCAGCAGCAGAAGCTGTTTAATAGTTGGAGATAGAGGTGGCCGCGATCTTAGTGTTCACACTCTGTATCAGGCCTAATGGAAGACTATTTTTTTTGCTGAAACAGACAAACTATGTGATGCCATGTAACTAGAAATGACCCTCAGCAGTTGTAAAAAAAATTATGGCAGAAAACCTAGTAGTACAATAATTAGTTAAGGGTTAGATGACAAAGGGGCCGAAAATAAGATTGAATGAAAAAGCAGAGCAATAGATATACTAAGTTATTGCAAGAACTGTATAGGTCACATAATTTTTTCTGCAACACCTATAGCAGGGAAATAGTTACAAAAATAATCTGTAAGATGTCTGTCTTTATGAATAGTTAATAGATGAAGGTTAAATGACTTTTAGCATATGTAGCATTATCTCTGGGCTTTATAGGGGTAACACTTTCATCTGTTGTGCCTTACCTAAATAGGTTGTTGCAGGAAGTTCTTAGTCAAAGCTGAAGCAATGAGATGTTAGTCTATAAGTTAATGTTTTTATGCTTCCACATAATTTCTTCATTTAAATTGTTCTTTAATAGTTAAGAAGCCATGTTATGCATTCTCTGATTATTCCTCTTTTTATGTCTTCATCTCTGATAGTCAGTGGCCTGCTGTAAAACTGACCCTTAGAAAAGGAGGGAAAAAAAAATTAACCACAGCAGCTTGTCTGAGTGAAATGCAAAACCAGATGTGCAGCGCGGATGTCTGAGCTCTGTGTGATGAAGAATGATGGACGTGCAGCAGTGCAATGCTGTAGAGGGGGATAGTGCTCTGGGGCTGAGAAACAGCCAGCAGGTAGCACTTGGGGAGTTGGAAATGTGCAAAACAAGGGGAGAAAAGAAAAAGTTGAACTGCTCAGTGGCAAGAAAGGCAAGAAAAAAAAGATTCTTGTGAGTTTTTTAATATTAATGCTTAACAAAAGGTCAGAAAATTTTCCACACTAGAATATATCCTCTCGTGAGCTTTCTTGGAGAAAGCTATTCAGATATTTTTCTCATAATTTTAATATTCAGAGTTGGGGATGCTTTCCCCTTGGTGAATAGCCTATACAGGGAAATGTGATCTGAAACTGTTCATGAATTTAGGTCAAATTCAACAAGAAATAAGGTTTCCAATGTAGGATTATAAATGAATACTGGTGTCTTAAGTAGGCCAAGTCTTAAAGTAATCATTCAATATTTGAGTGAGCAAGAATCGGTTCCTTGCACTGCCTTAGTAAGTGTAAATTCCTGCTTCTTAGGAGAATTATTGGGCACACCGTTCTGTGGGGTTTTCTTTGTTTTAAGTCCTGTCTGTTAATTCTCGACTTCATGTGAATATTCATGCAAGAATAGAAAGTAAAATGTAGGCAGTCTACTTCCAGTGCCACTTCAAGCTGTGATGAACGGATAAAGCTTTTTGCTATGCTAAAGATAGGACAGTGGTTAGTTTGTGGGGTTATTCCTAGGCTCCCTTTGACTTAGTGTATTTTTGAATTATTCTAAGTACATCTGTTCCATGCCTCTCAGTAGTATTTTTTAATCCTTTATGGAGCTGAAAAATCCATAAACCTGGGGAGAGAAGAGGAAGGAGGGGCATCAACAGCCTTTTTATTGGTGTAGCCAGCAAAAGGCCTTTGGACCTTCTGAAGTTTGTGAAAAATTGCCCCTTACCCCTTTTGTCATGCTTTAAGTTGTGTGTTAGTCAATGATTATAGATAGAATTTGGTGGATATATAATAGCCTATATTGATTTCATTGTATTTTATTGATTTTATACATAGGGTATTCTGCTGTTCTGGGGGCTAATTAGTGTTAATTTCTGAACTTAGTATTTTTGTGAACTGACTTCCTCTGTTTCATAATTACAACCTGACCATAGGAGAAGCATTGGTCTTTGTTTGCAGTACCTTCAAAGACACTGATTATACAAATACAAACCAAATGTTTCAAGAGACTGTGAATACAACAAAGGAAAAAAAATGTGGTGTGCTTGTGAGGAACACCCTTGTCTTCCACCTTTGCCAGTATTGTATATACACATTTGTTAATTTTTAGTGCCCATTAGAAATATGAAGGAATTCCATTAACCTCCTGTTTGTCATGATTTAGTCACAAGCTTACATTTAGACTGATGACTCTCATGGCAAAGTAAGCAAATGGGGCATAACATGTTTGTCATAATCAGTTTATAATGGGAGAACAGTAGTTTTCCACAGCATACTATTAATTATTTTGAAGCTTGATTGTTTTTTGTTTTATACTGAATCACAGAGTGTTCTACAAACCTGGCTTGCTGATGTAAACTCTTTAAATTCTAGAAATGCATTTAGGACCACAGTATATGCTGTTCCCTTTAAGTACTGTTGTAAGAGAGATAAAATACAATTTAATTTTCCTCATGTGTTTTTTTGAACCATCTTGCCCTATTGGTTGCACTGTGTAAGGGTCGCTTATCTAGGCTGGCTAATATTATGCTTGTATCTACTCATTTGACTTCTAGACAGATATTAGTTCACCGAAAAATAAACTCAGAACTAACTAATACTTGGGAAGCAGGACAGTTCAGAAAGACTAACAAAGAATAGTTTGCATACATTTACTCATTAAGGCTTTCTGTTTTCACTTCATGAGAAAAAGATGAGGCTATGAATAATTAAAACAAGACTACATAGAATGGCTGTAGAAACAGATATTTATATATTCTGCCTTTTGTACAAAAACCCAATTAATAGACAAAATGCGTTGATGTCTTTTTGAAAGTTTCGAAGTAGAGTATGGTTTATTCACATTCATTGTACTTAGGTACTCACTTCCAATCAATATTCATCTGGCCAAATTTTACTAATAGAATTTACTAATAGAAATCTCCACTAAGAGTTGTAAACTTCCAATTCTGATCTTCAGCATAGGTCATTTCAGTCTTAGAAACTATAACTGAACCTTAACTGAGTTGCACTAGGTTCATATATTGGTTAATGGGAGTGGTACAAAAACCAGAGCAAACTACCTCTTGAGCTTTATGGGCTGGATTTGGGTGAAACTGAGAGCACACAGTGCTGAAAATGTTATAAATGGCAAGCTACTGCTAACAAATGTGCATTTAAAACAAAGCTGTTTGCAGATGGTCTGTAGACTGGTAAACTGCTAGGGGGAAGAAGTATTGATAAATCGAGCTAGTACTAATAAGTAAAGATGTTCATACAGCTACGAGCAGTGCTGGACTTCTTTCATGTTTAGTATGTGTAGCCACAGCAGAGATTCATCTCCCAAATACCTTGTAGGGTAGCTTTTAATTTCTCAGGTGAGTGAACAAAATTACTGCTTTGAACGTTGACCTAGCCATCTCCTTGCCCCTTAATCAGGATGCTACAGAGAGGGAAAAACCCCACTGCTTTTTGGGGAAACAAATTTCTGTTCTATAAAAATTGTATCACACATCAGTTTGTTCTTTTCCCCTCCACACCTCAGTATTTAGGCTTGTGACTGAGTGAGGATTACGTGCTCAAACTTTGTGGTATTGAGCCAGTTCCTCGTTTTGGCACTCTCCAGTGTAACTTCTGCAATCTTGGAAGTGAAACAGCGGTGTAGAAGTGAGGCTGGTGCAGAGCAAAGAGCCTGGGAGGTACTGAATGTACAGGTTGCGTGTCAATTTAAATGGGATGCAAGGGTTTTGGATGCTATACTGTTCCTGCTGGGAACATGGTTTGACTTGAGGAGGGATTGAAGATTTCAGTATTTTATATGGGCTATGAAAACCAGATGTGTAAATAGGTTGTCCTGAATCATTCTATATACAGCATTGTGCGTAATTGGATGATAGAAAAGCTCAATGTTTTTAAATAAGTATCTCTGTTTACAAGGGGTGTTTCTGTTTTTAGAGAAGTACCCAGGGATGTGAAGTATGTCTTTATTTCATTATCCACAAATTACACATATATTGAGAAATAAAAACTATGATATTGCTTCTGAAGCCTATTTTATAGTGCAACTTGGCAGGGTGACATAGCATCATCTTAGTGATCTTTCTGAGCATCTTCTGTGCACAAGGTGATATGCAAAGCTTTAAAGGATGTGATGGATGACTTTACAGAGCCTCTCAAAGTCAAATGACATATCGTCACAGTTGATCTAAGTCTCAAACTGAATGCAGTAGTCAGGGCTTTTGTGACAGATGAGATGTTTGGGCGATTACATCTTCAGGAAAAAAACAAACCCTGATGGACATGAAACTTGCACTCCCTTTTTGTATTCCAGGCAGAGCTATACCTCATACTGGGCACAAACTTCCAGCTAACCTTATTCAAATAGCCTTTTGCTATCAAGGAATATTTTTTTGTACTTAACTGAATTCAGATTACCACTCTTGCATATTTTCAGTGATCAAGAGACCCATTCACTGTAGGAAAAGATTGGGTGAAACTGGCTTCGTGCAGCTTTCCGTTGCAAACGATGCTGGAAAACTGTCATGAGAGACAATAACTTCTGTAAGCACAGCCATTAGCAGATGTCTTCAGTTATTTCCCTCGAAGTTTTGTAGTCCAATATGGTTTCATTGAAGTTCAGTGTTTGTACCAAAACAGTTATTTTTGATGCAAAATAAGTGTCCCCGTCTTCCTTCCTTGCTCCGTCTTCCTTCCTTGCTCCGTCTTCCTTCCTTGCTCCGTCTTCCTTCCTTGCTCCGTCTTCCTTCCTTGCTCCGTCTTCCTTCCTTGCTCCGTCTTCCTTCCTTGCTCCGTCTTCCTTCCTTGCTCCGTCTTCCTTCCTTGCTCCGTCAGGAAAGAAAGGCAAATCTGAGTAACCTCTTCATATCAGTATAGTCAGTCCTAAGGAAAATATTCAGGCAGTTTCTTGAGATCCTTGATCCAATCTGTTTGCAAAACTGCCAGATAAACAGTTACTTGATAGTGTGTGGCCTAACATAATAGTCACATTTGCCCATTCAGTTAACAGCTTTTTTGCTGAAATAGAGATGCAAAAAAAAAAAAGGGGTGGGGGAGTAAGTCTGAGAACCAGCAGTTCTGGCACTTCTGCTCTTTGTATGAAAATGTAGTAAATAGAGGTCACTTCCTTGGGGTTTTCTATTAGGTAATCAAACAGTGATTAAAACATCTTATGATAGCTATTTCCATATTTTGGGTTGTATTCTTAGTTTCATTGTAATAGCTTGAAAATGCTTTCTATAGTACTTCCTGGAAAAAAAAATTACTATTTATCCTTAAATATGTATTTTATTTTTACAGTAATGGTAAAGCAACAATTTTTTATTAAATTACTGAAATAATTTTGACTATATTAAATTAGTAATAAGTGGAAAAACCAACACCAGTATCAGTATTTCCAGCCTGTGAGACATAAAGGTGCTGCATTGGAGACTCTGAATATGCTCATGCAAATGAAACAGATCCTTCTGTCCATTTTTTAAATAAAATACGGGTTGAAAATGAATTGCCATATAGTTTTTGAATTTATGCATATTAAGACATGAATTGCATGGGTTATTTATTGTATAAGAATATTTCTAAGGATCTGTGTAGTTTTTGTTTATAGCAATGCAACATCCAATCTTCATTGGAAGGCGTTAGTAGAGTACTGTCTTTGCTCGCTTACTACTAGTTTAATAAAGACAGACATAGATTAAGAGTGAGGTAGCGTGGGAAATGGGCCATTAACTGCAATAAAGTGCTGGTAATGTAAGGAGACATATTAGTAACGACAATGGCAATGTCATTGATGGTGAAAAATGCAACTTCTACGCTTCTATGAAGTTCGGTGTGTGGGTGGTTGGGTTTTTTTTCGCGTGTCCCCCCTCCCCTGGGAATTGACCTTTCTGTGGTCTCCATTTACAGCTTTGTTTCTCACTACTTTTTCTGACTGGGTTATCTTATTGGAAATTAACACAAAGTAACTAAACCTAAAACAGAATAAAAATATCAGCAGCTGCAATGAGTCATCTAGTGTGTACTGCAAGCATATTGTCCACAGGCAATATTAAATCCATTAATAGAAAGCTTTCCTGAGGTGTAAAAACATTAGTGGTTTACAGATATAAACCTCAAGAATTCTGCATAAAGTCAACTAATGTTTAAATGGAATATAAATCTCTGCACAACTGGAACGGCATAGCAGTATGTTTTGTAGGTGGGTACCTGATGGAGAGGGATGGCACAAAGTCTGTGCAGCAGATAAGTCCACAGTTAAAGGTGAATTCTGCCCACAGAAAAGTATTCTCTAAATTCATAGCTTAAACCCTTGCTCTTTGTGTTAAGAGAAAGTATGCACATACTGCTTATTTATGGTCTATAATGCAAGGTTTAGCTAACATGTTCCTCTTCTATGAAGGGAATTGCAGTAGTAAAATACAAATTAATGAAAACTACAATTGCAAAGGATTACATACTAAATGACTGTTTGTGCTGTTTATTACTGTGTTCATTGTTAATGTTCAACTTCAATAAATATTCAGTTATTTATATATTAGCATTTCATTAGTGAAAAATGAATCTCTTGTTATAGGAGACTGTTGTGAAGAATATTATGGCTATGTCTTTTGAAATGCTTCCAAAATCAGCTCTGAAGTTTTCCTTGCTGAGATCCAAGTGAAGAGGGCTGCGTGTTGTAGGGCTGAGCGTTGCCAGAATGCTGTGGAGCAATATTCGGGAGGGAGCAATGCCAAAAATGGGGTGAATATCTTAAACTGAAACTTGGCTTGGTTAAAAATCTGTAGTAAACTTACAGTAAGCTTGATCCCCATCTGGAAGATGCAAGGGTTTCCCACAGCTTGCTATTTCACCATTTCTCACAACTTTCAAGCAAACCTTGAAACATAGCGAGCATTAATGCAGCTTGAGGTCACCTTGCTGTGTGAGAAATAAAGATTAAAAATAGCTCTCTTCCAGGTGGATTATCATCCAAATTACTTGAGAGCAACACAGAAGTCTTCCTTTCAGCTGCAACCCAGGGAGCAGTTGTGCTCCTATTAGACTTTTGGGAAGATGGCAAAGCAAACAGTTCAGTGGTAGTAACTCCTGGTCTGTTCTTGACAATACATAGGTGAACATTTCTTCATTCATGTTCCTTACCTCAGTTATTGCCTTAGGCCTGACCTTGCTGCAGGTATCCAGGGTGAATAATGCCTTCCTTGCCTGTTACTGGTCTCCATCTAGAGAGATGGTTAACCCATTAACCACTACCTTCTGAGCTTGGTCATCCAACCGTTTAACCTATCTGTTCATCCTAAAGTGTAACATCAGAATTTGGATACAAGACTCTTGTTGAAAGTCTTGCTAAAGACAAAAAAAAAAAAAAAAGCTATCTGCTATTCTCCCCTTGTTCACAAATCTGGTCATTGTATTATAGAAGGTGATGATGGTGAAGGTCAGACATGGTTGCCCCATGGTAAATCCTTGCTGACTGTACCTTGTTGCTTTTTGCTCCTTCTTGTGCCCAGAAACATGTTCCAAGAGGACTTGCTCCCTGACTTGTTTTAGTCAAGCTAAATGCATAACCTGAAAGCACCACACTTCGTGTAATGATGATGTGGTAAATTGTCTGCCTGGTGTTGTATTTAATGAAGAGTTCTGTAAAAATGATAAAACAGTTCAGGCCATCCTATTTGGGATGGATTTTAATTGGGTAATTGGCAGGAAAAGTCTATCACTTAAAGTGTAGCATATATCAGTAAACTTGTAGTTCCTTATGCACTGGAAGCTGAAAAGAAATTTGTTTCACAAGCAGCTTATATATTTTTGTCTTTTTTTTTTTTTTAAATAGTTTCACATTTTGACTCTTGGTGAAATCAGTATGTTTATTAGTATGGGACAAAGCTGAGAGAATGAGTATGAGAACATCTTTGTTCACTTCTTACAAGGTTCCTAACAGAGCCTTACTCTCATCCCTGTAAGAATATTAATTTACATGGATTTATGGATTTTGGAATATTGGTGGAATAATAAGACTATGCTGACCTCTTAGAAAAGAAGAAAAAAACATGTTAAATTAATCCTTCAGAGTTACTTATGAAGACAACTAATTTTATGACATAAGATCTTAGATCTTCCCTAAGTGCTTTTGCCTTTTTCTGTAACTGGACTTATGTTAAAACTGGGTGCATTTTGACTGTACATCTAGGAAACGGAGGGTACCATAACATGTTTCCTTAACTCAAAATGTAGTCAGGGTTGGACTTTTGACTTAGTTAATGCTTGGAAGGTACTAGGAACCTCGTACTAGTTAAGTATGACAGATTCAAGATGCCTGCCTTGCAGACTTGTCTGAAAAGGGTGGAGAAGGGCATGTATAAAATAGCCCTAGTATTTTTGTACAAAATGAGAATGTAAATGAAGTAATAGCTTTGCTCATTCACTGTTTGTGGGTTGAGATGATGTCTGAAGCTCCAGTACTGACAGTGGGTGAAGAGCAAAGGGTGCTGGGTGCAGTAGCAGCGTCCCCAGATGTCGAGTTATGTTTGGATTGTGTAGAAAAGGCTGGTGATGCTTCTGTGAAGATGTTGCTTCGGAGTTCTGTGTAACTGGCACCCATGGTGGAAAAAGGCTGCCTTTGAAAGGGAATCTTAATCCCAAAAATATGGAAGCAATCAAACTTTTTGGGCAAAGAATTGTGACCATGTTCGTGTTGATTTAAGGTAGCAGTTGAAAGCCAAAAAGCAGGCATGGAGACAGTTATATACACCCAGCGTTGTAATACAGGCAAGATTGACTTGGAAGTGATAATGCAAAAAAAAAAAACCAAACCAAAACACAAACCCTGGCAAATATCTGCAGAGTTTTTAATGAGTTTTTTCTAAAGGACAAAATTCAAGGGCATCGTACAGATCTATCATTTCATACAGGATAAGCACTGTAATTGTTTTGCCACTGCAGCCAGTTTCTGTATTCTTAGATTAATTATTTTTTATTGAAAAGGGATACATTAAGTAATTGCAATAGATTTTCACTAAAACAAATATTTATTTGGCAAAAATCAATGCATTTTGATTTTTTTGCTGCTACAGCTTGCTCACATGTCATGTATGCAGACGTGTGCTTTGGACTGGTATGGAGGAACATGAAGACAGCACATTTTTCATTGGAGCATCCTTCCTGCTTCATCACTCTAATGCCTCTACCTTGGTTGTTCCCTCTTTTCAGGCCAATTGCTTTTTGCTTCCAATAAGACTTTACAAGCCACCTTCTTAAGTTCTTTGTAACTGTTCTCTGACTTCATTTCACATCCAAAATATCTTTAAAGTATAACTAGAAAATCTCTTATGCTTCTGCTTAGTGTGCCAGTTCGGAGCACTTTTCAGTGCAGTCCTACAGTGTTTAGACTGAGCACAAAATACGGTAGTAGTCACAGGCTCAGTCTTTACTTACAGCTGTTCAAGCAAACAATTCATACTGTTGGTCAATCCAAACAACATTCTGTTCATGTCCTAATCTCTGCCTTGGCTCAAGTGCCAAAACTTGGTCAGCTGTCGAAGTGCTAACGGGTTAGGATTACTTCAAAGCTAAGTGAAAATGGAGATTTATTTCCTTGAGTGTTTGCACTGGTGCCAGTTACAGCTACGGCTTGAGTGTGTGTTTTTGGGAAATGGGATTGTTACTGTCCTGTGGCCCCTGAGGTGCTGAGCATTTGGTAGGACTCTGATGCACAGCTACCCAGGAAGCTCCAGAATAGTGCATGCAATGAGCTGGATCTCCTGGAGCAGCAAAACAGGATGGTAATGCTGTATCATCGTTGTTCTGATGTATAAATGGCAAACTCTGAAAGAAGCATTTATATTGTGGTCCCTCAACTTTCAATATGAAAAGTACATGAATATTATTATATGGGTGTATTACAATAATACATAGTGGTAACTGAATTGATGGTATTTATATACAGTGAGGATGCTTCCTTGGGTTTTAAGCAAGATTAAACTGGAGATGCCTAAAACAACTAATTAAGGATAAATTATAGCATCACTTAGTAATAATCTACTCTTCCCTGACAGAACAATTTCTTGTTATCTGCCTTAAACACTTGTGTTTTACTGAGAAGGAAGGTAGCCAATTTATCCATGAAATAGGTGTTCCTGTTAGATGTTCTTTTACGTTTCAAATCAAGTAACAGTCGTCTTTTGTGTTACAGAAGGTAAGAACTGTGTGTTGGTTAAGGCAAAAGGATGTGAGAAGAGATCCTTGTTCTTCAGATTTTGAGGGAACTGTTTAGATTGTCTGTCTATGGAGGTAGTAACTTTGTTCAGTTCTGTGGGGTCAGCTGTGATGAAGGACAATTCAACTGGTATGCTGCTGGAGAAAATCTCAAAACTGTTGTGGCTCAGTAACGCAGTTCGTGTCTTGGTTTGCTTTTGCACAAGTACTGTACTGCTCAGGAGGCTGTCTTCTGTCCTGGGTTGAAGCTGGGTTTGTATCTGGACACTGGTGTTACTAGAGTAGCTGGCAACTTGGAAGAGGAGAGAAAACCCTAAACTTTTCATCTCTGTGCCTTCTGAGAAGCAAAATGTGATGATCTCTGGGAGATTTCTCTTTCTCTGAGTAATACAAGATCCATTAGCAAGTACCTTGGTCTTATGGGAGTGGGAAGGCATTTCTAGGACCAAGGATACAAAGTTCCAGTTGAAGCTATTGCTGGGTGTCTCTAACCCAGAACAGTAGCGCACCAAGAACATGGAGCAGTTTGTGTTCAGTGTTAAACTTCATTGGTTGTGAGGTTTCTTCTGAACTTGAAATCTGTCCTCTGTAAATGACTGCTCTATAGAAATGCAGAGTTTAAGGTTTTATGAGCAGAAGGGGAAAAACAGTTCCTTCAAGTAGTTCCTATGAATAATTAAAGGGATCTTGTCACTTCATATACCCGCAGACAACTTTCTTAATCCCTAGATTGGTGATTTTCTTCACGGAGAGCTCTTTACTTCCAATCTTAATTTTCTATTCCTGCCCCCTTTCTCTAGATCAGTCTTTTAATCTTCTTCCAAGAGGAGTCTGTAGGCAGTGTTCTGTGTGTTGTCTTCAGTCTCCAATGTGCCAAACCATGGGGAGAAACAGATTGGTTTAGTATTAGCTGTTACAGCATTTGCTAGTGCTCTGCTATGGACAGTTGGTGTAAAAGAACCAGGTTATGGGGAAATCTTGGGTTTTAGATTATGTAGTTTATGCTGTCAGTATGTATTTGGTGTTTTGCAGTAATTGGTAGTAGAAGTAGGTGAACAAAAGGGAGTGAATTCTTCCATAAGCCATGGGAATATACCTTAATCACTTTATTTTTAATGCTTTATAAATCAAATGCAAGGGAAACATAACACTTATGGAAGAGGGATGGTGACTGGTTTGGTTTTGTTTAGTACTTTATATGAGAAAGCATGAGACAACATGCTACAGTAAATATTATGGATTGCAGTAAACCAATTTAATTTCTATGAGTTTCAGACTTCTGATGCAGCTGTTTAATGAAGTGAGCTGGTTTCCCACTGACTTTGCATTACCATTTTGAGTAATTTTCCTAACTTGCAGTGTTTTGTACAATCTCTTCAAAGTAAAAATAATAGCTGCCTTGTCTTGAGTTTTTCCTGCGTAGCATTCTGAGGAAATAATAATTTTAATTCATACAAACATGTTTTTAATAGTGTGGTGGGGGAGAAACCTGAAAACCAACATTAGCGCTATTAATGATGTGAAAACATCCTGCTTGAAAGCTTTCAGTATTTAAAAGCAAAAAAAAGTGCAAAGAAATGTATTCTTAAACTACAGCTGAATTTTTGTCGGGTAATAATCCCTTTTTTCAGAATATTTTAATTGTCTGGTTTTACTTTATACACTGTGACTCAAGATTTCACATTTAGGAGCAGAAGTAAATTTCAGAATTTTCTAATACAAATAAAGTATTTAAATAGCTATTAATGTAACTAAGCACTGTTAATATTTTTGTAATGTTAGTAATATAATACATAAGTCATGTGGAGCTGATGCTCCGAGGGGAAAACTGTAATGTCATTAAAATTGGAGTGAAGGGACTACAGACGTCCTGTAAGACCAAATAAAACCAGGTCTACTTATAGTAGCAGTATTTACACATAGTCGGATGGGTGGACCGTGGGCAGAATTTGCGGGATGGGACTGTGAAGGCAGTCAGATCTACTGCTCACATGTGTAGGTGCAGAGAGGGTGGGCAGGAGATGAGCTTCCCTTGTGGATGTGACCTGTCAGCATCTCTGGAGATGCTGCCTCTGGCCTGTAGGGGTGGTCCCTGTTGCTTGGCCTATGTGGTGGGTGGACCATCCTGAATAAAATGATGCTCTGGTTCTGCTATTTGGAGCTTCAGTAATTCAAAGGATCAAGAGCTATCTTATAAAAAACAAACAAACAAACAAAAAAACCCACACTTGCTGAAGATTACAACTTGAACTTAGGGCTTTCCTAGTACTTTATGTTTATAGGTATTTTCTCCAAAGCTTTTTTCCTACTGCTAAAAGTAGCTTTCACTGTACAAATATTACTGTTTATTGCTTACAAAATAGTTTTATGTTAAGCGTTTGCTGCAGTTTTCCCGTCAACCCTGTTTCATGTGAAAGTATCTTCAATAAAACAAGAGCAGCAGCAAAATGTCACTGTCCCACCCACAGCTGTATTCATGAAGCTCGTGGCCTTGCTTCTAGAAAAATGTGCCACTGGCTGTGACTTACCTTGTACAACTGTTTTTATTAAAGCTCTTGTATATTGGATGAACTCCTTCATCCTTTGCAGCTTCAGTGAGTGGGAGAGAGCGCAAGCAGCATTGACCACATTGTTAAAGATGCTTTTAGCAAATAAAAAAATTATCTAAGATCAAGTATGAAAGGCTGAAAATAGGAAAATAAAGGACTGGACTGAATAACATACATACAGGAAACAATGGCTCTCAAATATATATTTGAGAGAGAGGTTGCTGCAATTCCTATCCCCTGAGAGATTCCCTCTGTTGCATATCTCAGTGCTTGTTCTTCCTTTGCTGTGTGGTCTGTTTGTATTCTGTAAGGTTTTTGTGGCTGGTAGATATTAAGTACTTAATTCTTTCAAAAAAACCTAGTAATCTATATATATTTTTTTACCCCATGTTTATGTCAGTCCTTCATTATCTGAATACCCTGATTTGCACTTGATAAAATTGCTAAAGTTTGCACAAGGTGGAATTTAACTCTTACCACTTGAGTTGTTGCAAAGAGATGGTATGATGATGTGCTTCAATTCTTTTAGTGCCAGCTCCTGATTTTTTCATTTCACTTGCATATTTGAAACTACTGAGTCAATCTTATTTGATTAAAATTAAGATGGAATCTGATATTCAACCTTGACCAAAATAAACTGCTATAGAAAATGGCCAAACCAGCTTTTCCTAAAATTGCAAAGCTAAGTTTTTCAGCTGATCTGTTCCTTTTATTCTTTTGGCGAAACCCAAACCCTCTGAGACAGTGCTTACTTAACCAGCAGGGATACATTGGGCAAATTTGCTGCCATCGTAAAAATGTTGTCCTATAGGAAGAACCAGGAAATTTGACTTTGCAAGCTGGCATTCTCTTCCCTGGAAAGATAGAAATCTCCTAGGACTAAAAGTATATTATAAAATATTTCTTCCAACCAGGTTCTTGGCTGGAGGTTCCTCAGATGCAACCAGAGGTCTGCTTGCTGACAAGCAGCTGAACACATCTTATTTTGTTTTACCAACAATGCTTTGTGCAGAATCAGTGATAATGGAGCAAAATTGAGGTGTCCCAGCTGTGTGTAAAGCTACCAGTTAAATGGAATTGGCTTTCTTAATTGAGGTTGAACACTTGAAGAGAAAAAAAAAAAAAAANAACAACCAAAAAAAAATCTTCCAATGGTATAGATGTCTTCTATTTCTATTGTTTGAGAAAGTTAAAGCTCATGTAACCTGTATTTTTAGTGCTATATTGCTACCTGCAGGCAAACCCTCAGGAATCTGTATTGTCTTCTGGGAAACAATTGTTGAAATGAGTTAAGGCAGTTTTCAGTTTCCTGCAAAGCAATAGGACCAATTTGGAAACTACTTTGGATAAGATCCAAGATATTTTTGGCTGAAAAATGCAATCTTTACATGCAGAAGCATATAAAAATATACTTAATTATATTTCAAGTGCTTTGTAAGAGACCTCAGTATGCTTTGAGGAGAATGAGGCTTTAGCAGGATGTTACCAGCTAAAACTCAGCTTCTCTGAGCTCCAGGATGGGCAAGCCATCATCTGCAATCTTCTTCCCCCAATGTTATCTCGTAATGTGTGAAATCGGATGTGGCCTGACATTAAGATATGGGTAGTTCTGCTCTTCTCAGTAAAATATGCAGGTATCTTTAGTTTGAAGGTTAACTCTAAATCTACAAAAGAATTCCTTGCTCTAATAATCTGCTACTACCTCAAGTGTAAGATGATCTCAAACTTCTCTAAAAAAAAATAATCAGTTCACCATCAGCATATGTAAACACAATAGTATATTATAATCTGTGTTTCCACAGCGTACCTTTTATCCTGTGACCATTCCCTGTACCGAACTATTCTGTTTGAAGTTGATTTATTAATATGTTAAAGGGAAATTGTTTTGGAATTCACTCTTTTGCTCCATTCATCTGTTTGGTGGTTCTTCTATCTTATTTCCCAGTAACAAAATAACTATTTGTCAACCATATTCAGATAAAAAAAACCAAACAACATGCCTCCAATTCGGTTATGTTCCTTGTAGCTCGTTGTCTTGAAAATAAGGAGTTCAAGGGCTGAAAGACAAAATAAATGATAGGCTGAAGTCTAGGTGAAGATAGTCATGTGCTGCTTCTGGCAGCAAATTGGTGCTTTTCAAAGTAAATTTCAAGTAACTAGCTAGCTCATGAAGGTGCTCAAGTCACCTCATCTTAGAATATTTGATCTCCAAAATGAAATAACACTTGATTTCACTGGCACTGAGGATATTTGATCATAATGCTTGTAAGTGTGATTCCGAAGTAGGCATGACTATCCTCAATTATTCTCCCTCTGAACTTTCTTACTGTTGCTTCCTACTAGTCCGATTAAGTTTTTTTAATGTGTGTTCATTGGTATTTAAGTGAAGCTTTATTGTAGAGTTCTGACCATGTTTCTAGTAGTCAGTGTCTAGGAATCATCTTAAATATTTGATTATTTCTGGTGTAACATTTTAAAAACAGAAGGGCTCGTGAACATAAATTTCAGTGGGTTGGTTCTGATTTTGCTCAACAAAAATAAACAGCCCATTTTGAAATCGGTGACTTTGTTGTGATGTTGCAGACGTGAAGACATTTTCTGGTTGAACCTAATCCCCATTGGAAAATACAGGCTCGGAGAGACGCAGGAGGGGATGAGGATCAGACATGATAACAGATGCTGTTGCTGTCCCCAGCCATTTGCTCCGCTGCTTTGATGGATGTTTCTGTCCCTGAGGCAGGGATGTCTGCTCAACTCATGAATCAGGTCCTGAAGATCAGCGGTTTTCAGTCTGAAGTAGTGTGGTAACTAACTTCTACTTCAGTTTGCTGTACTACAGAGGGCTAAATGCATAATACAAAGTGATGTGAGAACAGATTTGGAAGCAGTTCAGATGTGGTGTCTCTGGGACAGCAACATCTGGCACATATTGGCCATGCAGGGAGGCAGCCGCAATCTTTAGCGGTCCAGTTCTAGACTGTTGCTGCAAATTTCTTAGTATATAAAAGATTGCAAAGCAACTGATGAGATTACAGTTAATTACTTCAGAGGTAAAAACAACTGGTATAACAATTTCTGTGTGATTTTATGAAGAAAGGAAGAAGAGGACAGATCTCTGCCTGCAACAGTAAAACTTATTTTCCATTGGAAAGATAGACCAACATCTGAAACTTGTGCAGCCCACAAGATTTTAAGCTGTCTTAACAAAAATCCACAGCTCTTCTTACAGCTATGGCTATTGATACTGGCTAATTCATAATGTATTTTGTTATTAAATATCCCTTTGTAGTCCTACAAATTAACCTGGTTAACTACCTGAAGTTTCCAAAACTGTCTTGAAGAAACACTTTATTCAAACACTTTTACCTACCTTTTGATTGCTGTATACAAAAGTATGTAAATGCAATTATGAGTAAGGGAGGGTCAAGTGGAACATGAAGATGCACCTCAAATGGGACAGCATCTTCCAAAACTTGTTAGAAAGACCCTGAACATGCCCAGAACCTTTTTGAATGTTTTACTTGGTGTCAGGGAGTAGAATTGCAGTACAGGAGAAAAGGAGACTTGCAGTCACTGGTGGTCTTTACCCTGTTTTGCTTTCTCAAGCTTTAGAAGGTACACCACTGAAAAAAGCATACAAAAAAGGGGCAGTGGTTTGGTGCCCTGCACCATGAAGTGGGACTGCATCAGAAAAATGATGAGCATGTGCTGAACTTCTGTCCTGAATACAGTTGAAACTAGTCATGCGCTCTCCTGACTTCTTTTGCCCTTAGAACTGAAGCTGATTTAAAAAAAAAAAATATGAATGACATGGTTTATAACATGTGCAATGTCTTCCAAGTAAGATTTATCACACTTTCATATCAGTTACCTCTTCAAGTAAAGCTGAGCCTTTTCCTTCTTATTTGCATGTTCTTTTTTAACTTGACAGCATTCAAATAATCTTAAATGTTTTTAATAGTTTTCTTGGGCCCTAAGACTCAATGGGAAATAATAAAGGTAAAAGCAAAGTATAAATTTATTTAGGTATTTTTCTTGTTTGGGAATGACTGATTAATTAGTTGGAGATAATTTCATTCACTTTTACTGCCTTTTCTTCTTTGTCTAGTTTTTCTTATTAGCTTTTCTCAAAAGCATGAGTAATTGTCCAAAATACATTTGGAATACAAATCAGACCTATCAGAGTAGTCTTATTCTTAGCTGAAGATGATTTAATGAATACTTATGCACATTTTTTCTTGCTTTTATGTAAGCAAACCTGCATTACAGTTCTAGCATTCTATGAAGTTTTAAAATTCTGAACACTCTTATTTCACTTCTCTCACACACAAATAACCATAACATAACATTGTTTTTGCATGGAAATAAAACCTGTAATTTATTTTTAAATACTTTATTGCAATTCACTGGAATGTTTTTAGGTGATTAGGTGAACTCTGGAGGCCATGGTGGAGACTCCAGACATCATCCTATGTATGAATTCTGTGAAATTCATTTTAGTCCTAGCTGCTGTTAATAACCTTTCTATACGCCATTAAACATAATTGTTCTATAGGTTCAGTACAGACCCAGCAGGCTCTTCTGCTGGTATTAAAAAGCACGTCCCGTCTTCAGCCAGCCCCCGTTTAGGAGGAATGTTCTTTTTCATGCTTCAGCAGCCGTCTGCTATGGATGGCTCACAGGTCCATTATACCCTGAAACTGATGGAATGATGCTGCTGCTGTGTTGTACTGTGTGAGACGTCTTTAGAGCTGTCCCCTGCGGGTATCTGCAATAATGAATACTGTGGGTGATTGACAAATTGCGGCAGCAGGGTCAGGAGGGGTATCCCCATGTGAAGGCCTGAAGCTGCTGTGTAACTGGAGCAGCGCGGAGTTCAATTCTTTCAGCAGGCAAATCTTAAATGATGAGATTTAGGTATGATATCTAGATATCATTAGGGCACTTCAGCTGTCAAAGTTAGACTGGGGGGAAGAGTGAAAAGCATTGCAACCTCACGTTTTTGAGAAAAGATCCGAGAGCTCTTTGTTTCTTCTGCAACATTTAACAAGTTACGTGGCCTCTGTGTGTATAAGGCACACAAAATAAATTGGGTTAAAGTCGAAAGCTGGCCATCACTGAAAACCAAGTGCTGCATGAATTCAGTTGTCTTCATTAGGATAAATTTTGAGTCACGCTTGCTCAGATTTTGGTTTTCCAGGCTGACCTGTAAGGGCTGGATCTCCCCAAGTAGAAAATGTTCCCAGCAAATTAAGTAAGCCTGATCTGGAGAACTAGGTTGAAGTTCTGCGAAACTGGGAGCATGTATGAAAGATACTCCAGTGCAGTATCTTGCTCTATGACAAAGGAGAATAACATTGTTGTCTCAAAGTTGGAGGGGCGCAGCTTTGATGGAGTGACCACTCAGCGGATAACGAATTGGCTGGATTGTAGCACTCAGAGTTGCTGTCAGTGGCTCGATATCCAAGTGGAGACTCATCACTGGATGAGTGGCATTCCTCAGGAGTCAGTATTGGGACTGGTGCTGTTTAACATCTTTGGCAATATGGACAGTGGGATTGAGTGCACCCTCAGCAAGTTTGCTGACGACACTAAGCTGTGTGGAGTGGTTGACACGCTGGAGGGAAGGGATGCCGTCTAGAGGGACCTTGACAGGCTTTGAAAGGTGAGCCCATGTGAACCTTATGAAATTCAACAAGGCCAAGTGCAAGCTTCTGCATATGGGTTGTGGCAATCCCAAGCACAAATACAGGCTGGGCGGAGAATGGATTGAGAGCAGCCCTGAGGAGAAGGACTTGGGGGTGTTGGTTGATGAGAAGCTCAACATGAGCCAGCAATGTGCGATCGCAGCCCAGAAAACCAACCGTATCCTGGGCTGCATCAAAAGAAGCATGTACAGCAGGTTGAGGGAGGTGATTCTTCCCCTCTACTCTGCTTTGGCGAGACCCCACCTGGAGTACTACATCCAGCTCTGGGACCCTCAACATAAGGATGTGGACCTGTTGGAGTGGGTCCAGAGGAGGGCCACCAAGATAACCAGAGGGCTGGAGCACCTCTCCTATGAAGACAAGCTGAAAGAGTTGGGCTTGTTCAGCCTGGGGAAGAGAAGGCTCCGTGGAGACCTTATTGCGGCCTTCCAGTACCTAAAGGGGGCCTACAGGAAAGATGTGGAGAGACTCTTTATCAGGGAGTGTAGTGATAGGACAAAGGGTAGCTGTTTAAACTGAAAGGGGGTAGATTTACATTAGAAATTGGGAAGAAATGTTTTGCTGTGAGGGTGGTGAGGCACTGGAACAGGTTGCCCAGGGAAGTTGTGGATGCCCCATCCCTGGAAGTGTTCAAGGCCAGGCTGGATGGGGCTTTGAGCAACCTGGTCTAGTGGGAGGTGTCCCTGCCTGTGGCTGGGGGGTTGGAGCTAGATGATCTTTAAGGTCCCTTCTACAAAGATGTGAAGAACACTTAAACATTGTTACTTTTTTCAGCTGGTGCACTATAGCACATCTGAAGATTAAACAAGCTTATGCTACTTTTTAATGTCCTCACATTCAAAAGATTATACTTCATAGGCCAAAAATTGCACTGTGCCTGAATATACAATACACAGTAGTGTAATGACTAATATAAGGTTGTCTGTAAAGCTTAATACCGGGCTAAAAATGGGAATATGGCAATATTGGAACATGTAACTTCCAGTTTGGTGGTTGGTCTGTGGGTGTGAGTTAGAGATGTCAAATTAACCTTTTTGATGTTCATACTGTGCTGCATTATAAACTGCACCCTATAGGGACTCAGTTGGGAAACTAAATTATGTCGATTTAGACTCTTGGTTGGTTCTCACTGAGGCCAGAGTTCAACAGAGCACTGCAGGACTGGGGCAAACAGAGTTTTATTGACCTCTAAAATTGTTTCTGGAACTAAAAGCAGAATGTAGGAAAGCCTGGATAGAAATAATAAAATGAAAATACTCTCAGAAAAAAAAACCAACAACACTTTATGAAAGGATGAAATTTACCTAGGTCTACTCATATCTCTGGATTATGTTTAGTATGCAGGAAAGAAGTGCATAGTGTTTCATCACTCGAAAATTCTGCAGATATGTTACTACCGTCTTTTTTTCCCTTGAAAGGAGCTTCAGTTTTAACTACACCACTGGTCTTTATCAACTCTGCTTCAATTCTGTTATGTTTGCCCATATGTCACACTGGTTCTTATGTTTAAAGCAAATGTCTCGCTTTTGTTAGCGAACATGCTTTTTACAAACTGTTTGTGAAGGTGCAGAAGTTTCCTTTCTGTAGTGCTACATTTTTTCTCTCTTCATGTATCTATAGGAAAGGTGCCTCATCTGAATTGCATATTTAACTATGTGTAGTATGTTAGAATACAGATATATCTGTGTCAAAGTGCTGGAAATCATCTAAGCATCACTGATAAATGAGACGCTGAACAGCCGCGAGGCTTGTGTGCAGCCGAGTGCGTTGCTGTTCACTCCTCTTCTTGTTCAAATACTAAAAATTCTCCTAGTGAAATGTACTATACTCATCTCACTGAATGAATAATATAATAATGTTTCTTTTTATAAAGAGCTTTTCTCACAGTGGATAAATTTTGACCTTAAGTGCTGGCCAAACTCACAGTGAAACAAAGGTAGTTTTGTGGGGAAAAACAAGGCCCAAGCATAGAGCTCATAATTTTGATTTGAAAAAAATCAAAGCAGATTTTTCTCATGATTAGGTAAAATGTTCTGTTTAATGGTTTTGTACTCTAAATGAGAGTTCGGCAACGAGATGCTTCTTTAAATGTGAACACAAGAAGCATGCTCTGTGCTGTTTGACTCCACCCATACTGTTGGTGACGTGGAAAGCTGCTCCACAGTTTCATGTGTACCACATTCATGTTATGTGAAATGGCTTGAAGGTGCCGGCCTTGGTAAGCCATGCCGTGAGGTGCTTCCAGTCCTTCTCTCCTCTGTGCCTTCTCCATACTGGTTATAACCTGTGTCGTGCAGCTGAGAAGGGGCAATGTCAATGGTGCAAGTCTGTAGCAATGGCGGTACCGCGTTACAGATCGAACAGCAGGAAGTCAGCTTTGCACCGAGTTTGCAAGGTCTCAGCACTTCGGCCTGCCAAGCTTGCTGGGGCTAAACTCTTCATGTTGTCTGTGGCTTTGTGTTACCTGGCTTTGCTGTAACAGCAGCTTTTCTACTTGACTAAGTGCCTGTAGCAGGTCTGATTTACTACTATTTATCCTTATGCGGTGACAACACGACTGGCGTAATGATGTAATACAGAGAAATCTAGGCCTTGCGCAGTGGAGGTGGAGGTGCAGAGGGTTACAAGCGGTGGAGCGCAGGCCGCTGATGGGGCTGCGAGTGGCTTGGTGGAGGTCATGCAAAGAAATGAAGGCCACCTGGGGTGGGTGAAACTGGTTTTGAGGGTAACAGAACAAAGTAATAGGGCCCAATATCCATGAAGGGTATCGCATAGTAAATTTGGATGCAGTGTGGAACTGCAGACTGATGTAGAAAGAAAAAGATATAGAAATGTTAGCAAACGTTTAAAAAAAACCCCAAACCCAACAACAAACAAAACCCCCAACAATACCAACAAAAAGCCACCAAACAAAAAAAAAACCCAACCCACAACAATGTCCTGAGCTTATCCTGGAGTGAGGAAGATGAAAACATCAGTACGAACATCTTATTCCTCCCAGCAAAGGACTATGGAAGGTGATAGATCTCTAACCAGACCAACACCAGAATGAAACCCCTGGCTGAAGGACCCAGAGGAGCAGGGGAGCATGAGCATAACATCAGAAAGGTAAAGATTGCTATACCAACACTTAATTTCTGTCATTCTTTCTTCTGTAATAATTTCAACTAGTAATGATTAGACTTAAGATTTCAATAGGCTAAAAATAAGTTCTTGGCAAATAATAAGGTATATGTATTTTATACAAATGAAAGATGTGCTTCCTCTTTGCCCATAAAACAAGGTTTGAACGTAATAAGGTCGTGGCCTTCTTTTCTCAGGGGAGAAATTCCTCTGGAGATTTGAAAGCATATTGAAATCCCTCTGCTTTCATGCTTGGAAGGGATGCTAGGATGTGATCCTCTAAGGCCATCTTTAAAAAAACTCAGATGAATAAGCAATCAGCAATCATGAATATTGTGCCAGAACCGCATATTGAGTACAAGAGTAGAGACTGATTACTCAGTGCTTCAGCACAGAGGTATTTTGCGGGAAATCTGCATCACAATACATTGCTTCCTATTGGATTGGATTTAATAAAACAAACCAGAGGTTCAGCATTTTTTTGTAGATTCCACTTTCAGTGATGGCTAGATATATTTCTCTCTAAAAATAATGTTATTCTGCAGCTGAGGAGTAGAGAACATTCTTCCAGTTACTGCAACATCAGCAGTGCTTTGCCATCTATTTTTCTAGCATGTGTGTTAAAATGATCCCTTTTATGAATCTGGCAATGTGTCAGCAGCATGGCTGAGAATAGCTGGGATGGATGAGAGCCATAAACTAAAAGCTAGATCCTCCTTTACTTAAGAACACTGCTTTATACTTGGCTGGGTCAAGATCCTGGCATCAGGTACTTTTGACTTTGATACTTTGGCTTCATTTTGAGTTACTAATTTCCCTTATTACAGTGAGAGAAAAGAAATGCCAGGAGATAAGTATCATTTCCCCCTCACCACCATTATGGGCTGAACAGAACCTGAAGAAAAGTTGCTGTTAAAGTTGTGGTTGTCAGCTTGGTTTTGCTCAATATTGGGAGTATTTTTTTACTAGCATAACAGTTGAAGATCCAGATCAGTTCATGACTGATGCCCAGGGATCAAGAAAAGCAGACATGCTCACAGAACCATACCTAGACTGGGAGGTGTTTTGGGATGATTACTTTATAATTGGACTCTGAATACCCAAAATAAGTCTGTTTTGAATTCTGCGGCTGTGATACAGTTCTATGCAAAATGCTATATTACACTGATGATAATAAAAATTATCTGGACCTGTTAGCTCTGATGTTACATGTAGAGAGCCATATTAAAAGTGCTGTCACTGTAGTCTGATTCAAATCTTCGGGTTTTGCCACATCCGTATAGAGGGCTATCAAATCTGATCATGAATCAGTTGCTGAATGACTGCAGTTTTTTTTTTTTTTTTAGCCAGTTTACCTAAATATGCTTGTCTGAAACTATTATGGTCCTAGAGCTGATGGAGTAGGTCGAGTGTCCCTGCCATTGGGCTGGAGTTGCCTGTGGAGGTGAGCAGAGGGCAAGAGGTGGTGAGTGTCAATCTCTTGCCATGTGTGTCAAAGGACTGAGTCCACTGGAGATTTATAGCACTATATATGAACTGGAAAATAATTCATATTTCATTCATTCTGTAGTGAAACAACTGATTTGATCAAAGTTACTACTGATATGCTCTGGTTATGCCAAATCAGAATCCAGCCCAGCCTTTTCATTTTTTCCACTAGGTTTTACGATTATATCTTTCAATACTGTTTTAATAATGTGTCAAAAAAGGAACCTTCACTTTGTAACCTAGTTTGATGGGCCAGCTATTATTGGTAGATAAGTTTAAGCCTCTTTCCTACTTGACTGCATTTTTATGAAGTCTGAAATGCCAATAAGCATTAAAATAAAAATTTTAACTGAACTTGGCAAAGGAAAACCTGAAAAGGTGTTGAGAAGACCATCTGATTTTTGACAAGTTGAGAGTTTCTTAAAGTGGGAGCTTGTAGCACATTTAAAAAAATAAAAAAATAAAAAAAATCAATGCCTCTACATTGTATTTTCTAACAGTTTTTAATCCTAAGAATACATTAGCATTCTTTGGTGGGGGAATATGTTCTCTCTATATAGCAATATATCTCACATACAGTTTATTGTGTTGATGTGTGTAATAAGCTGAAGCAAAATATACTAAAAAAAATACATAAAAAGAAACTAATTTATAACATGTTCGGTTTAAATCTGCGAATATTTAATCTGCGCTTCATCTGACAAGTTGAAGAGGAGGCCCCGGTGATATGGAATTGTTAAGAAATGAATAGGTTATTCTGGCACATGTATTCATTTTGCTTCTAATTGAGGAAACAATAACCTGGTCTACAGCTTAGCCTGTCAACGATTTGTATAAAATATTTGTGACTGCTGCTTGTATAGTCTGAAATAGTAATAAATCTATCAGGAATCATATCTGCAAGCAAAAAGGCAGGAAAGGAGTTACAGAATAGCATGCAGTACAGTCTTTAAACAAAAATAGCATTGCTTATGACCTATTAAATATTATATACATGTACTACATATATACCCTGTGCATGAAAAGTATGGTGGTTTATGTGGTACTTAAAACATGTTGTTTTGGATCCACAGCACCTTTCAAAAGGAAAAATAGATTATTATCATTTAAGAAGGGTATGTGCACTATATCTTTATAACAAAGCAGTCTGTATTACTTTATTTCTGAATGACATATAGCAGTAGTCTCTCCTCTGCTTTTGCAGCTGCTGTAGTGCAGAATGAAACATGGAAAGCTTCATCATGTTTTCTGCTTCTTAGGGCTCCTCTGAGGCTGCTGTGCTTGTACGCCAATGGCCTCAGTTGCTTTAGGACTCCAGATCAGGAGGAATATAACTTCTCATGATACAGAGTTTTTGTACAAAAGGGAATAGTTTAAGAGAGAAACCTGAGTGCCTGTTAACGCTGCTTCAAGTAGAAATGGCATCAAGGGTACACCGATGGTTCTCCTGATCTTGCTGCTCCAGGCCAATGGCCGCACCCAGCTCCATGTGCATTGGTCTGCAAGCTGCCAGAATTGACTTTTTAAAGCATAGCTTACTTATTAGTATAGTTAAAAAAATATCCCAACAACAAACAAAAAACCACAAACCAAAAAACCTACACATCTAGTCCTGTCCAAAAAGACTATACTAGCTGTGGAAGTGAGATAGTAGAATCCTATAGAGTTGTTGTCTCCTCCAGACACCCTCTCTTTGCCAGATAGAGCTGTGAAGTTTCTTGAAATTAGTGTAGTGTCAAAGTACAAACGTTTAATTGGCTCTATCAACAATCAGCCAGGGACGTAAATGAGTCCTGTCCCACACAGTCCCTCTGTTATGTTGCTAGCAAGGTTGTCTGCTAGTACTTTCTGACAGCAGTGACATTGTACTTCTGTCTCAGCAATGGTACCTGCTCTGGAGACACAGCTGTGTTGCTGTATTTCTGCAGGAAGAGCTGGATGGGAATTCTGTTACATGGAAATGCCTGGTTAGTATTAAGCTGTAAGATTTTTCTGCGCTCACAGTAGTAGAACACAGACAACACCATTCCGTGCAAAGCTTTCTGTTTGAGGCTTCCTCTTGCCGTGCATGATGACCTTTTACCTATCTGCCTGACCAGTGGTCTCTAGAGCTCAACAAGGAGCAGTAAGAAATCTCAGGAACAATGTGATCTCAGGTCAATGTGATCCCAACTGGAGTCAGGGGAGTGAGCTGCAAAAAAGATCCTTGAAATTATTTTTCAAGTTTTCATAATACTTTAGTTCTGTGTGTGTGTGTGGTGTTTTTGTTTTTTTTTTTAAATGAACCATGTACATTATGCCACAACAGATTGGTAGTACCAGAGTAAATTGTATTATTAGCTTTGTTAGCTTTCTCCTCCTAAAGGCGAGTGTTCAACTTGGTTTTGTCACATCAGACAACTTGCTAATTTTGGTTTGGCTTGCATTGATTTGCTAGAAACTGTGCTGCTCCTTTGCCCACAGCAAAATACAAATAAATACATCTACAAAAATTTCCTGTTGAGGTTTTTCAGGTGTCCTTTAAGACTTTGACCTCAAGGATACCTATAACCTTTTGGTGTATCTACTTGCCTGCTAATGTAAAATAATGTAAGATAATTATCTCTAAAAATCCATGGGAAAAAATCATGAAAGAGATGTTTCTGTCTACTGAATCTTGAGACAGAAGTATCAAAGCATGTATGTTACAAACCTGGAATATCTAAGGAATATCTAATCAGATCTTATTCTGTTCTTTCTTATAACTGTTTACTATTGAGGAGCTTGGTTATAGTATATTTCTGACACAAAGAAAATCTGGAAAAGAATTGATCCTCTAATGAAAAATGCATTAAAATATATACCTCAGATCAAGCTATGGCCTCAGTGTAGAACACTGTCAAATTCACTGGAGTGATGTATTCGCACTGATGGTAGCTTGTAAGGCATAGGACCAGGGGGATATTTTAAAGTGGTGTTTGGTGCTGCTTAAAATCTGTTCCATCTGATCATGAAGTTGTTGAATTGACTTAAATGATTCATCTGGAAAAGCAACCAACAAAACAGCTTGATGAAAGAGCAAAAGTAATTAACAATCAGTTAATTTGCTAGACATTAAAAAATCCTTCTAATACTTAGTATGCCATAATAGACTCAAAATATCATGAGGAAAAAGGTATGAATCATGATGGCACTCAGAAAGTACAAGCCCTATTCAAAGTGGATCACACTTCATTTTTGGGTAAATATAATTTAACTGTAGAAATAGCTAACCATCAGGCTGTCAATTACTTTCAAATGGCACAGGCACCAGTGTTCAGATAAGAATGTGTTTTATACAGTAAGCAGTGCTAACAAAAGCAGATCCTTAGGTATAAATCCTGTCTTGTGGGAACTCTGTAGATGAAATTCATCACTGTGGCTGCAGAGTAAGACTCCAAGGCTGCTGGTGAGGCTAAAGGCTGGTTTATTATGGTGGTTGTGTCTAGTGGCCAATTAAAGTTGGGAGATGTAGATGCCAAATGCTATATAAACTTACAGTATTTTCTTGGAAAGCTTATAATCTAAAAACTGGAGGGGCATGGGGAAAAAGGAGATTGTGCATAGACACATCTCTAAATGTGCGTTCTTTAAATATTTAGCACTTTTTGTAGTGTGGTAGTATACTATCTTGGAAAAGGTCTGCAGAAGGATGGGCTTGTTCAGAGAATTTCATGCATTTGTATTTCAAATAGAAATAGTATAAACTGTGAACCTATTTTGGAAGCTTCATAGAAGTTTCCTACTGGTTTGGCACTTTTCCTAGTTTACCTGGGGCCACAGCTCCCGATTCTCTTGGAGATGCTATTCGTAGTTTCATACCAGTTTGAAGGGAAAAATAGTCTTGAGAGAAAGCCCTATGTTTAGATATCTGGCTTGCCTTCATATGTGAAAAGATCTGGAGATAAAAGGTGGATCATTACTAGGTAGTGTGATCCTTAGGCACTTCTAACTATTGTGAGGTTAGCAATTACTAGGAGATTGTTTTATATATTTATGTTATTATATTATGAAATATGTAGAGCAGAGATATGATGATCACTTATAATTACTGATAAATTACTACAAATATGTATTTATCAAGAAGTAATGCTTTTGGTTGAAGTAAATGCATAGGGGTCTTAAAAACATACATAAGAGTGTTTCTTAGGTTGCTGAGTCAAGCAGCAAAATTTAGGAAATTACAATGGTTTGAGCGATAGCTGCATCTCTTCCTTTGAATCTAAACCATACTAAATGAGGTGGGAATTCTGTGGAGAAAAAAATAATGTGGTTATGCAGTTAAGGACTTTCATAATGCATGTTTATGGGGAGGAAGGAAGGAACAGGATTTTTTTTAAAAAAGAAAACCACTTTGAACATGAGAGGAAATTCACAGCATGAAGAAAAGATGTCCTTTATGATGATTCATGGTGAAGTATCAACAACCTGCTCCAAACTATGGGAGTATAAAATGGTTATTTCTCAGGAAAATCTATTAAAATGGGAATTGTCACCCTATAATAAATGCAAGTGCTGTGATACCTACAATTATGGTGAAGTGTACCTTTCCACTCTGCAATTCCTTATTTTGGCTGCATTCGATTCTTTCATATGGTGTTTCTCATTCTGGTCATTACATCCTGCCCTTTTTTGCATCAAAAGTAGTTCAGCTTTTTCTTGGGTGTTGTAACATCAAACACATCTGGATTACAGGAGAGCTGGGGAAGGACTTTTTACTAGGGCATGTAGTGATAGGATGAGGGGGAGTGGCTTTAAACTGGAAGAGGGCAGGTTTAGATTAAACATTAGGAAGAAGTTTTTCACTTTGAGGGTGTTGAGGCACTGGAACAGGTTGCCCAGAGAAGTTGTTGAGGCCCCATCCCTGGAGGTGTTCAAGGCCAGGCTGGATGTGGCCTTGGGCAACCTGGTCTAGTGGGAGGTGTCCCTGCCTGTGGCAGGGGGTTGGAACTCAATGATCTTCAAGGTCCTTTCCAACCTAAACCATTTTATGATTCTATGATTACGGTGGATTAATACAGTGGCTTGCGAGGAGCCACTGTATTGGTCTGAGAGCCTGGGCTGTCATTGCCCCAGCCCTGTGAGTTGGTGTGAGTTACTTCTGCTGCTGTGAGAAACACTCCTGTCCCCCATGGTCTCCATCCACTTGTTTGTGTCTGGATATCCATCCCTCTTTTGCCAGTCATGAAAACTTCTGCTCTCCATCAATGAAATGCATTAGTGGTTTGGGTTTTTTTTTTTGTATTAGTTAATTAACTGATGGGATCCCCAGCCTAGTTTGTCACTTGGCACACATGTGCCAGTGTAATGAAGGAAGGATGGGGGAGGACTCTTCCAATCTTCCACTGAACTATGGCAAAATTCTTTGTTGCAGTAGATTCAACTAATTTTTGCTGTGGGATAATGAGACTTGGCTTAACCTCACTGCAAGATCATGGCATGTCATCAAAAAGGGCAAACTAAATTTTAATAGATATGCCTAAAACTTTGCCTGAGGTATTATATCGGCTTGGTAGGAGGATTTTGAGGTGATGAGCAGTTTTGCTTGGTGTTTGCCAAGGAGATGTTAAGAGGCAAGTCACCATCGAAGAAACAACGGAGATAAAGAAATATACAGAGGCAAAGGTTTGGAGCTCTTCCGTGGCTTTAGCTTGGCTCTGGGACCTGCAAAATCATCAGGCTTCTCTGAGTTTGCTCTTCATCCTGGGGTAGAAAGTGTCTTGCATCACAAATTTACAGGATTGGATTACAGGACTACCACCTAGAAAATAAAAAAATAATTTTTAATTAGTGCTTTTGGGGTTTGTCACTGAATCATATTGAGGCATTGAGCTCTTGCCACTACCAGCAGTAGCTTTTCAAGAGCCTTCAACAAAGGAAACCACCTCTGTGCTTATTTCCTTTTAATTAATCCAATATTGTTAATTTGGCTCCTGCTTTGTGAGCACTGCTGACTTCCTAAACTGTGGTGCCTTTGTCCCACATTGCAGGAGAAACTTCTAAAGCTTTCAGATTAATAATTGAATTGGGTTTATTATTAACATTGGAATGTTGGGACAAAATTAGGATGACTTTCGAGTAAAACTTGGTCATTAAAAAATGCTATTGTAGAAGGGACTGACCATTTTAAGACACGTAAGTGAATCAACAGACGAGT
Source organism: Anarhynchus alexandrinus (assembly GCA_008711295.1). Lineage (NCBI taxonomy): Eukaryota > Metazoa > Chordata > Aves > Charadriiformes > Charadriidae > Anarhynchus > Anarhynchus alexandrinus. The sequence continues at coordinate 151,900 of VUYV01000399.1, forward strand.
ATTTATAGTTGGCTATCAGCTATGAATGTCAAGATGGAAAGTACCACTATGGTAGCTTATGTTTAATTTCAGAGAAGGAAGAGGCTTTTCATGTGCATGCAAATAAAGGGAATTTTATTCCTGGTATTCTAGACTATTTTAGGCTGTACTGTTCTTGTATGTAATCTTGGTGCAAGTGTTGTGCTTGTTGGCATTTTCTTTACAAACTGCAGGGTGTCTTCTACTTTGATATTTGCAGTCATGGCTATATTGCCAGATTTCATCTGAAACTGCTGGAGGAGCAGTACTAGTTGTGAAAAGCCACGATTCATGTTTATCACAGCAATTTCATCTGGATCAAGTAGTTTTGTGAGCTACCTTTAGCTGGAAAAAAAAAAAAGGAAACTATATAGTACTACTGAAACTTAGTCAAACGCAGTGCCCCAGATTTTAGAAATTACTTCTGGGAATAATTCCAGTTGATAATTACCTTTTAAAAAATTCTTTTAAGCCACTATGCTTAATTACCCATGTAAATATGTATTAGAATTTAAAAGAACCATAGATGCAGTAAAAATGAAATGGGAATGTGTTTGCTTGTAGATACAATAAAAATGATTTTGTTCTTTGTGTGCACAGTGCTAAATAGAAACCTAAATAATAGTGAGAGCATTTTACAATGTTGCTTTTCCTCCTCCTGGTTCTTGTAGGTCCAGTTTCATCATCAGGATGAGATGCTGAAAAGCCCTTTTGCTTTCTGTCTTGCGGGTGTGTTTGTTTTGAGGCTGCTGAAAGAAGCAGGCTGAAGTGGTGGATGTATTTAGTGGCATTTTTTTCCACTCCAGCCATGGAGTGGCTTAGGCAGGTGCATTTAAAAATGTGTAAAGGCTGGAAACTTTGGAACAAACATTTTTTACTCTTGGAAATAGATTTTGAGTTGGATGTGTAGTAAGTTTGCTGTAGACTGAGTTTGTTAACATGGGGCTGCATCTCAGACAGAAGCCTGCCTTGGTCAGATTTTCAGAGCAGTGAAAGGCAGAGACCATTTGTGTGGACATTGTGATGCTGAGAAAGAAGGAAAAGTCTAAACATGGCTTGTCATTTCAAAGTCTTGACTGACACATACTTCATAAATTATCTGGGGTGTCTGACCCAGCTTCTGTATTCAATGAGGCTCTCCATGTTGCTTTTTCTATTCCACTATGTCTTTTACCAGTAACTTCAGAGCAGGTTCTCCCTTAGCTTCTGGGCACGCCTCATTTGAGTTTATGCTGAGATAAATAAGACCCTCAAGCCCAATATTTATGGGGACTTGAAGCAGGTTTACCTAGACCTGCAGGCTGCCATCTGAGTGTGAATTCTTTATTTTCCTCTTTATTTTTTCTCTTTTTTTCTTGGCAAAAGGTTAAATAGATGGAGGGAAAGAAATAAGCTATTGAACTGGCTGGTCTTAGTTTGAGGCAAGACACCAGGCATAATATAGGAAGGAATAACCCTATGCACCAGTATAGGTTAGGGGTTGACCTGCTGGAAAGCAGCTCTGCAGAGAGGCACTTGGGAGTCTTGGTGGACAACAAGTTGACCATGAACCAGCAATCTGCCCTGGTGGCCAAGAGGGCCAGTGGGATCCTGGGGCACATTAAAAAGAGTGTGGCCAGCAAGTCAAGGGAGATCATCCTCCCCCTCTACTCTGCCCCGGTGAGGCCATATCTGGAGTGTTGTATTCAGTTCTGGGCTCCCCAGTTAAAGAAAGACAAGGAACTACTGGAGAGAGTCCAGTGGAGGGCTGCGAAGATGATCGTGGGACTGGAGCATCTCTCTTATGAGGAAAGGCTGGAAGACCTGGGTCTGTTTAGCCTGGAGGAGACTGAGAGGGGATCTTATCAATGCTTATAAAGATCTCAAGGGCGGGTGTCAAGAGCATGAGGCCAGACTCTTTTCAGTGGTGCCCAGTGACAGGACAAGGGGCAATGGCCACAAGCTGGAACACAGGAAATTCTGTCTGAACATAAGGAAAAACCTCTTTACTTGGAAGGTGACAGAGCACTGGAGCAGGCTGCACGGGGAGTTTGTGGAGTCTCCTTTTCTAGAGATGTTCAAAACCCACCTGGATACGATCCTGTCCAACCTGCTTTAGCGGGGGGATTGGACTAGATGATCTCTAGAGGTCCCTTGCAACCCCTACCCTTCTGTGATTCTGTGAATATGAAAAGGATTGCCATGTTAAAAATCAATTTTTCGTAATAATCAAGTGTAAGCACATTAAGCTCTTATTGCACCCTTCCCTTTACTCTGGCGTGTTTCTCTGGTGCTTATTTTCAATAGTTAGCATCTGTGCTGTAGCTTTTGTGTTGTAGATGGCAGATCATCCAGGTAAACTGGAACACTGTTGTAAGGGCGCAGTACCCGCATTGTACTTGATAAACCTCTGTGGAATAAAGCATGTGGAATATACAGGGACTTACACTATCCTGATTCAAGCCTAAAGATTGCCCTCCAGTGCCAAGTTGGTTTTCCAATGTTGGTAGTGTGACACCACGTGTCATCACCGCGACTGTCACCTGCCCGAGGCAAGGAGGAATACTGATCAGGTTTCCAAGAGGATTATCATCATGGGAGGGCGAACCTTAGCATCTCTCAGTTCACATTCATCACCAAAAGGTCAAAAAAAAAAGTCTTAGTTTGAAACAATTTTTAAAGCATTTTAGTAGCTCCACTCCCCTCTGTTACATAAATCTGTAGCAAAGAGGCTGAGCACAGCGACTTCTCTGGTGGGAGAAGGGCAGTGGAGCTGCTCCTGCAGCACATCAGCTGTGGTGTACTCTCTGTAGCCTCTCAGCTGCAATGTGAGATGGGATTTTGGTTAAATTGAAACACTGGGGGTTAAGGAACACTTACTCTACTCCATATCTAATCCCTCCAGTACCACTTATTCTCTTTGTGGCTTTCATACATAGGGCTTTTAAGAACTCATTCTGCAGTTCATGAGAGCTTGTGTCCCATGTGAACCTGTCCCATCTCTCCCTTCTCTTTGAACTGATGCTTGCTAGGCTATAAATATTCATGGAAGAAAGATTAGGGCACAGTCGAATGTTTGTTTGTATTATAATTAAAGAGCAAATTCCCTTTCCTTACATTCTTACTAGAAAAAATTTCAAGATTGAGAGAGTCTGTGTATTAATATTAAACATGCCAAGGGAGTGTTGTCATGGAATAGCTTATGACCTGGCTGCGTGGACTTGTGCCTTCATAGTTTTATTACGGTATGCTTGCCTGTAACTGAGATTTTTTAATGAAACCCTTAATAAAAACAAATGTTTTTCCCAACACTATTTTGAAATCCTCAGCAAGAAGGGGAAAAACCCACAAGAAATATTTGGCTGAAACTAATAACCGGAGAGGAGGAAGAGGCGATCGTGAGAGGCAGAATATGAGCAAAGTATCCAATAACCTTTCAATCCTTTTGCAAAGTGAAAAAGTAGGTAGCAATAATGATTTCTAAGTCTGATAAAATACCTCCAGATGACCTAATTTCTTTGCAATATTGTGGTTTTACTAAATCAAGGTCAGATGAGAACGAGATTAGCTGCATGATTAATGTGTATATTGGGCCTAACATGGCAAAGTCAGCCAGCATACCGAGGACACTTTCATGATAAAGATTGTGCAAATAAGCAGTGATGTTTAACCACACAGTAGATTTGGCTGAAACAATGAAGTTACTTCTAAAAAATGTGCTATTCAGTCACTACAACAGAAGTTACTTCACAAGAAACAGCAGCTTGAATGAAACAGAAGGGAAAAAAATAATCTTAACAATGGAATGAATGGACTAAAAACCCTTCAAAAAGTGTACATTAGTGAATTAACATTTAGTGAAAGAAATGCATCATTTCCAATTTTTTTCCACTGTAAAGCTTATAGGATGGAAATGTAGCAGGTATGCAAAAACACTGTATGTGTGATGCTGCACTATGCTGCACCATGAGTTACCCATCAGATGTGTCAGGTTTGCGGTGCACAGCCCGCACATCAGTTGTGTATGTCCCCTAGGTCTTTGACATCTGGAGTGATCACACTCTTGCTCTTTGAACTGCAAAGTCTTCTAGATAAAGTAGAATAAATCTTATTTATAAAATGTATCCTAAGAAAAATAACATCAAGCTATACTAAGTTTGATAAATTTCATTGTGATTTTTTTTCTTCTAGATTAAAAAAAAACCAAAACCACACCTCAAAACAAAGTAGTTGAGAGGATGTTTAAAATTAGGCTTGGACTTCTAAGTAACAATAACTTGGTGAAAGGGTATTTCTATGGAAGCAAAGAATAAAATGAAACTTAAGGGAGGTTATAGTGAAATCTATATAAGAAAGAAACTCTGCCTGAAAAGGTTTCATACCATAGAGAGCTGAAACTCATTGCCTCAGCAGGGCTGGGACATGTCTGAGAGGAAATTGTGATGCTAGCTTCTTTTCTGAAAGGGAAAAGAATTCCATTACTCCTTGCATCAACTCTGGTGATGCATAAAAATGTAAACCATCACTAAGATCTGCTGCTGCTGATGTCATTGTCTACAAGTCAGATATCCGTTTACTGGGTACTGTACAAACAATCCCTGGAACAGCGATTTCAGTAGATCACAATTAATAACAAAGACCTGAGTTGTGGGAGTATCTTGAATACATAGTTTGTATTTTATGGTGGAAAACCACCAAAATAATCCTTTTAAAACAAAAAGAAGGAATCAGTTAGTCATCTACTGACGCCCCAACAGAACCTGAACTTGCCAACTCAGGCCATCTGCATTATTTTCTTTTTAAATAGTTTGTAAGAGGAAAATTACAGATGTTGACAGAGCTGTTATTAGCTAGTAGCACTTGGAAAAAAGACCTGCATTTGTAATGATCTTTGAAGTTGATCAGTCTGTGGATAGCACATTACTTGATTACTTGCACAAAGTGTGGACTTAAGTCTTTAGAAAGTCAAGGTAAGTCTTGCTGCCATGTAGTTTTAAGTCAATTGACTTGTATAACTTCGGCAGCAATATTTGCATTTGGAATAATCAGCACAATTTTACCTTTTCAAAATACATTTAAAAGTGAATGCACTTGTAACCACCACCCCCTCATCTGTGTAGTTTTAAAACTGGGGGTGGGGCAAGGGGGGGAATACTAATTGAGAACAGAGAAATGTAGAGAAAATGGGCAATTTTTCCTCCAGTGAGGACATGAAATAAGAATTGAGCAGGGTAGGGAAGAAGTGCTTTCAGGCAGAAGGCTGGCAGTTTGATGTCTGGTTAGGGAAGAGATCCAAGTGTTTAAGAAACTGTTGATGTCCTTATATTTTCCCATTACCCATTCTAACCAGTTTTTGAAAGATATATGACTGTGTTACTCATCTGTAGAATGCACTGCATTCTCTTTTTTTTTTAAAAAAAAAAAAAAAAAAAAGCCTTTGGAGAATACTTTAGCATATTTTTTTCCACCAGAACAAATGAGCAGCTTGAGCAGATGAGATCTTTGTCTATCCAGCTCTATATTTTAAATGGCTACTAGATGATGCCTGGGAAAAAACAGACTAACCAGGCAAGCTTTTAGTGCGATTTCCTCAGAGGGGTCTGCCAGCCGTTAACAATTTGCAGTTCATGGACTCTTTGACCTAAATATATTTTTGTTTTTGTATTTAGTAGTCTGCTATTTCTTTTATAATTTTTTCCAGTCACTTTCAAACCATGTAAACTAGCAGGAACTATAATATCCTGTGCCAAGAGGCTCACAGGTTACTTAGTCAGAAGACTGGTGCAAACCAAGCAAAAACGGGATGTCTACACACTGCACGTTTCAGCTGCTTTGTAAGAAAAAGTGAAAAAGTGTATAGTGTCTGTCATCCTAAGGGTATGTTCTTCTCTCTCACTTCCTTACTGCCTCCCATATAGGACAAGATGCCACTTGCTTTAGAACTTGTCTGTTTCTGGTGAACTTAATTTAAGTACTGTGTTTAGATTGACACGAAAACAGCATTAAACAGTATTTGGAAATTATTGGAATGATATTAATATAACAACGTAGATCTAGTTAGTGGGCAAGCTCATGAGGAAATAGGATGGTTCTGTTCTTTTGAAAAAAGATGTTTAGGGAAGATGTTTTGAAGTTAGGGTTAGATGTTTTGAAGTATTGATATAACCTCTTTTATTAGACCATAAAACAACTTCCTGGAAATCAAGCTGCCATCCTCCTGTTTCTGAAAGATAATATGACCTTATTGACAAAGCCAGGTAGAAAGAGGGAGCTTACCAAGAGAAGATATATATGGAAACAACATCTGCATTGAGTGAAGGAAATTAAAACAAGCACCTGAAAAACTAAATTTGCGTTTCAGTTGCTCGCTTTTCTTTTCCTTCCAGCACTGCTGAGAAACTCTCACCACTGAAAAAGTGGAAACAGACAGATAAATAGCTCAGGAGTGGCTGATCAGAACATCTGTTTTCTCTGCTTCTTCAGAAGTGGTGTCTTTTGTTGTGCTGTTTCTTCTGTCTCTTTTTGAATGCTGTTTTTCCAGAACAGGATTAAATTTTTAACAGTAGCAACAAGAGATTCAAACCTCTTCCACTAATGTATTTTCTTCTTTGGCAAAGTGGCCATATATCTTTAATATCTAGAAGCCTGTCAAGCAAGAGATTTTTATTATAAATTTTGTGGTGAAAGGGAAGGACAAAGGAATATTATTGAAGTACAGCTTCTGATTTATATTTTAAATATTCATCTTTTTCTACCTCTTCTGTATAGCTTTAGTAAATTTTTACATATGTTTGAAGGAAGTGCTTGCCATAGCATTAAACAGGCTTTGTATTTCCAAAACTGGGCCATTTTTAATTGCTTATAATGTGTGGGGTCTGCGTAAACATAATTTGATTTATGGGTTAAATGTATAAAAACTGAGATTACTCTGCATGTGGGCACTAGATGTTCGCTTCTGGAGATAACTTGCAAAAAAGAATTAACCCCAGTGCCCCTCCCTGCATTTCTTAAAATATGAGAAAAAAATGTCAAAATTAAGAGAAACAATCAGCTTTAGACCTTAAAACTGCTGATCCGCAAAGCTGCAAATGTAGTTTACTTATTACTGATTTTTAAATAGAAGTTGTAGTTACTTTAGATCACGGAATCACGGAATTTTCAGAGTTGGAAGGGACCTCTAGAGATCATCTAGTCCAACTCCCCTGCCAAAACAGGATTGCCTAGAGCACATTACGCAGGACTGCATCCAGGCGGGTCTTGAAAATCTCCAGAGAAGGGGACTCCACAACCTCCCTGGGCAGCCTGTTCCAGTGCTCTGTCACCCTAACCGTAAAGAAGTTTTTCCATGTATTTGAACGGAACTTCCTATGTTCCAACTTGTGCCCATTGCCCCTCGTCCTGTCATTGGGAACCACTGAAAAGAGTCCGGCTCCATCCTCCTTCAACCCACCCTTTAGATACTTGTACACCATAATAAGGTCTCCCCTCAGCCTTCTCTTCTCCAGGCTAAAGAGTCCCGGCTCTCTCAGCCTTTCCTCATAAGGGAGATGCTCCAATCCCTCAATCATCTTAGTTGCCCTTCGCTGGACTCTCTCCAGCAGTTCCCTGTCCCTCTTGAACTGGGGAGCCCAGAACTGGACACAGTATTCCAGTTGTGGCCTCACCAGTGCCGAGTAGAGGGGGAGAATGACCTCCCTCGACCTACTGGACACACTCTTCCCTATGCAGCCCAGGATTCCATTGGCCTTTTTGGCGACAAGGGCACATTGCTGGCTCATTGACAATTTGTTATCTACCAGGACTCCCAAATCCTTCTCCTCAGAGCTACTTCCCAGCAGGTCCACCCCTAACCTATACTGGTGCCCAGCATTCTTCCTCCCCAGGTGCAGGACCTTGCACTTGCTTTTGTTGAACCTCATTAGGATATACTTGCATCAGTTTGTACCTGTGATGTGTGAGACTTATGTTGATCACCCATTTGGATCCCGGAAGAAACACCTCTAAAATGACAGCTTATGTTGGTTCCCCTGATTTTTTCCTCAGGTCTTCTGACCTAATGATGTAAATCACTAATCAAAATGTGTTCCTTGTGGATCCTTAATTGAATTTGGATTCTAGCTCGTTGTCTTTGTCCTATGATGTCCATTGGTCAAGCCTTAGTCATTGGAAAAGCTGTTTTCTTTTTCTGTGGCTTTTATGCTCCTTGCTGGTAGCTGCAGCTGGTGACACCAGTGGCATTGACCACACCAGGGAAGGTCCTGAGAGGATGTGGAGTTCTCACTAGGGATAGAAGTGATTATCCTAAGGGAAATGAGGTAAGGTCTAGAGTAGAAAACGGATCTATTATTCACCGAATGAGCAGTCCACAGGCTACCTTTGTTTTCAGAACTAAATATTCTCAATATATTCTATGTGCAATGCATCCACTCACACAAGCATTCAGTTTGAGTAAGCAAGCAAGCTAACAAATCTATAAATGATTAAGGAATTTCTGATGCTTTTTGAATAAGATGGAAACTTGTATATTTTAAAATTTACGAGAAATATAATGTTTAAGATCTCTGTGGAAGGAGAGAGAATTTGTCTCGAAGAGCCTCAAAGATTGACCATGAGCAGGAAGAATTTCTTTATATTTTAACATTCTGAGAATATGAAAATTGCGTTTTTTTGTTGGTGTTTGAACTGTCAATACCAACTCAATACCCATGATAACAACTAGCTATGCAGAAAGTTGTACTGCTGTTGTGAGATAGTGCTGGCGCAATAATTAACTCCATCAATCAAACTCAGAGCAGGATACTCTGGAAACAGGGAGGTGAGTCTGCAAAAACTGATAAATATTACTCAACAGAAATTCTCAAACACCCTACTAGAAGGGATTTCTAAGAAAGTAGTCTTAAAACCCATCTATCTGGAGACAGTCTTCCCCTGAACGCAAGCGTAGTGCAGCGCAGCTCTGCTGTAGTAGGATGGACGCATAAAAGTTAACCTTTTGTTAGTAAACTATTGTCGTGGTTTAGGCCAAATTGGCTACTGGGGACCTAGGGGACCCCAGATAGGACCGACAGATCAGATNAGAGGCCCAGCTAAGAAGCCAAGTTACTGAACAAAATTGATTCTGTTTTACCTCAAACCAGGACAACTATAGCAATAATATTTGAATACAGAAATTCTCATAAATATCATATATTAACATAATTAGTACATATATAATATCATACAAATTCTCATAAATATTTACGTAAGTATCTGTGTTATGAGTATATGTGCCCATGCACTTCCAAAGTGTTAATGTATTCAGTATAAAGGTGTACTTAGAAATGTTTGTTCATGTGGCAGCAATAATGGAAGTGAAGTTTTGCTTTAAAAGTTTTGTTTCCTGCTGTTCTCTTTCTGGTTTTCCTCCAGGGTTTACGTATAAGTTCTCAGTGAAGAATATAACTGTGTTGTCATTTCTTTTCTTATCTTACCTTTAAAAGTCAATGGGTTTCTGAACAGTGCCATAGGCATTTGTTTAAATTAGATTAATGCATGAAAAAGATTGCGCTGAAGCACCTTCCTAATTGGTACCTCAAAATAGCTTATGCCCAGAATTACAGGGATCTGAACAAGGGCTCAATCCACCATAGTGGAAAATATTTGGCATTCAAAAATTGTCAGTGCTTCTGGAAGTTGTCCCCTGACTTTGGCATGCAAAAGTTGTTGTTCTGGTGGGGCAAAACTATCTCAGCTTTGAAAGGATGGAGGAGCTTGGCTGCTGTCTCTTGCCAGCACTGGGGTGTCCTTCTGCTGTCACGTCTGCATCTCCTGCAGGCTCAGCATCCTATGTGGCATTCCAGCAAGTTGCAACTTCTCACGAAACACAGGTCTGTCTCCCTCTTCGTGTGTGTGTAATCAGAGGAACATCTGATGCTTCATATGCAATGGTTTATAGATTGCAGCAATTACCCATGCAGGGAGAAAGGAAACAGATTTAAATGTTTCTTCTCAGAAGAACTGAAAGCTTTATTTCTTACATGGGTAGAAGGTGCTGACTTCAAAACACCCTTCTGGATCACTGTTGGTATTCAATTTTCTTTTGGCATGTTTAATGCTCCTTATGCACACAGGAATGTATGTGCATAGGAATTTATGGCTTCAGGGATTGCTGTTGCAGGCTGAACACCTAGAGCTTGGCATGGCAGACCATAAATACTGGTCCGGATAAATCCCCGAGCAACTTTATTGAGACCCTTTGAGGAGCAGGTTATGTGCTCCCCTAAGGTCCTTTCTAACCTGAACAAATTTATGACATAAGAAAAAAAATCTGCACACTTAATCTCAAATAGAAGCAGGATCATAATTTAGTATCTACCTGTTTGTTACCTCTGCATGTAGATTAGATCACCTTAGCAGTGTCTGATACAGGCTGACTAAAGATTTGTGTTGGTAAATCGCACTGGTCAGAACTGGAAAAATCAACACTTTCTCCTGTCTGTATTTTCTGCTCCTGAGGGATGAGGTGATAGCATACAGAATAAAGTTGCAATTATCCAGTGAGATTGAGTTGTTAAGGTAAGTAGCTAAAAAAGAGGTTTATCCTTTATGAGAAACTGCCTGTGTTGGCAGTAGTGCTCCGAATACCCCAAGAATCTCCCAAGACCGATGGGGTTTGTCTGCCCTGTGGAGCCCTGTGCTTCCCAGCTTGGTCACCTCCCTCAACTGGAAGTTCCTATTGCCTGAAGCAATTTAAAACCAGCTTGGACATCTTCATAATAAACTCTAGTTTAGATGTATTCTGAGCCATAATTTCTCCTTCATATGGTTTGAAAATAGATGAGGAAGAAACTCTGAAGACTTTTTAAAATGAATTTTCAGCAGAGTTTTCTCCTCCCATGGGTTTCCATTAGAAGTGGATTACATTGTGCCCCTGGTAATCATTGAATAAATATGTTTAAAAAGTGCTCGATCATTTTAGCAAGTACCCCCCTGTGGCTTCTGCAGTGCCTTGTTTGAATTTTACAAGATGTTCAACATTTTCTATGCCTTATTGGTTTGACCTTTAAATATTATTTAAAAAGTGAATGTGATATCGTCTGCAACTCTCAGATAAAGGCTTACGAGTAAAAGGACAATATTTTGTTGGAGGATTGCTATATTTAAGAATAGCATGGCCTTTGAAGGTCTTGTGAAATAGCAATAAAATTAGTGTATTTTCTAACAGTAAAAAGTAAAAAGTTGTAGTTTATAACCTGAACTTGGAAGTTTTTCCACCTGATCTGATTCTTTTTTTCTGTATTTTCTATATCGTTAGTCACATGATGGGCATATGAAGGTATGTTTATAGCAAGATACCTTAGATGCAGGAATATAAAGAAAAATGTCTTGTTTCACCTTTAATGTAAACTCACATAGTATGTAACTGTATAATTGTAGGGTGCATGTGAAGGATTTGCAGATAAGGAGGACCATGAAGTAAAAGTGAAAGATTTCATTAATTAAAAAAACAAAAAGTGTCTGGGCAACAACTATATACAAATATGACTTTTGTCATTTCATAATTACTTGGGGTTTTAGCGCGTTTTTCAGATTGTTTAACACAATGACTGAAGAACAGCAGTTTGCAGGCTGTGACAACCGTTAGGTATTGCTGTCTTCTGAGAGAAAGGCAGGAGCGTTGCTGTTGTGCATGTTTTAGGACTGGATGGCGTCTTGGTTTCTCCTTTTGTTTTGCCTATGGAAGGCTTATACTTTTGCTGCTGAAAAACTCACCTTCACTGAGAAGTTGCATATTGTTTTATTGAGGGGTTCAGAAAACATAGTTTGATATTATCTGATGTGTCTCTCTGAGCAGACTTCAAGTAATAAAGATGCAGTCTTGAGGCTGGATTCAAAATACGGTATGAGTTTGTAATAGTATTAACTAACTAAGCTATATACATTCTACAGAAAGTATTACCTCTATATCATCTTCCACAGGACCTCTTTAAGTGACTTGAGGAAAGCATTTGATATAACATCGGGTGTTCTGCTATATGTGTATTTTTCAAGGATGTGGGTTTTTTTTCCAGAACTAGCCTTGAGCTGTAAGCCTTGAGCTGTGTTTGGCAAAGGAAAGATTTAAGAAGCTTTTTTTCCAGCAAAGGCAGACCAGAATGAACCCTTTCTGCCAGCTGGGACTACAAATGCATCTACTTGGTGTGGTGTTACAGTCAGGCTCCACTGACTCTAATTACTCCATTAGGGAAACCACTGAGACTATAAAGAGAGCCTGTGAACAGTATTTCCCTCTCTGACCTTGACCTAGGAGCAGAATGACAAAAACAATATTGTGTGAAATGTAGAGTCTTTTAAACCTGATTGTTTCATTATCCTCCATCAGCTTCCGGTGTTTAAAAGGAGAAGTGTAAGCAATAATAGAAAGCAATAAAAAGGATACCACTGATAATTATCATATATATATAAAAAAAAGTGGTTATTGCTTTTCTTCTTAAACTACATGAAGAATCACAAAGAATTTAAAACACAAAATATTGAAAAACAAAGGACTTCATATGTTTTTGGGTCAGTTTCCTATTTCTCAATCCATTTTGTTCATTTTGCTTAAAGGACAGCTGGTAGGAATTTACTTTGTGTTTAACCCTAGGCTTAATCTCTTTCTCTTGGGAGGGAATTGAAACCCTTTTGTGCTGAAATCAGTAAATGCTTGCCAGGAACGAAATACAATAAAACTAATTTCTGATTGTGTGAATGTTTTAATTCGAAGAAAAAAGGATGTGGTAATGAATGATATGAAGAACAATGGTTGAAAATGTTATAGTTAAGTCTCACTTTGAGTAATAAAATGTTGTTACATTCCCTTATCTCTTTCTTTTTTTGTGTGTTTTTCCCACCAAAAAATTACCAACGTGTCTAGGTATTACACAAACCTTATGTCTGAATATCTTATTAAAAAGGAATTACATTACTTAATTTTGTAGTCCTCCAAATTTGAAACATTTTAGGGATGTTTCATTTTAATACTGAATTTCTTTTCTCATCTTTCCTAGAACTGGGACTGCAGAGAACTTTTTCATGTTGCTGAAAAGATTAAAAATGAAAACTAAAATAATTCAGGACAGATAACTATTTAATTATCTCAAGTGACACAGCTTCAGTAGCTTTTTGCCACTCTGGGCATCCACACACACAGTTAAGACCTGCTATGGGTACACATAAAATGATCTGAAAGGGATTAATGAATCTTGAAGAGAGTCACAGTGGAACTCGATGACTATCCATAAGGGAAGGTGCTCTGCGGATGAGGCTCTAATGATGAGAAAGTTTTTTCCTTCTGTGTCAGGATTGTGCCACATCTGTGCACCTGAGCGAGTCTTATACCTATTGTGGACTTCAGTAAACACTCCCTAATGAGAAATACCATGACAAAAGCTGTACTTCTGTAAATCACGGGGCTGTTTTAGTAGTTCAGCCATTCAAGAGATAGCTCAGCATTCCTGAAGTATTTTGTTTGGTGTTCTATGGAGAAGATCTTTTCTCTGTGAATCAAAGCATTTTGCTGTCTCTGGCAACAAAAGACCAAGAGGCTTCAAAATTGTTAGGGCTTTATCCTGTTGCATTTGTTGTTCTTGCCCCAATGTTTACATGATGCTATGCTGCTCTTAAAAATCAAAATCTCGTTAGCACTTAAACCCAGGAAAACTGTTGTCTCTGCTTCCTCATAATCTGAATGGGATTAGGGTGCTCATCGCTTGCTCCTGTTTCCAAAAGGGGAACTCAACTGCATTCTCCAAAACACTTTATCAGCAATTTTTCTTGCTCGCAATGCTTACTCTTAACACAGGAGCACTATATAATTTACGTAATCTTAGCAGCAATAACTGTTATCAATGCTAAGTGCTTAAAATATCAATACTTTAATTGACTTTCCTCTGGCTTCCTTTGCTTTTTTCCTTATCTAAGGAATACGTAAAACTTCACATAGAGGTTCTAGCTTCTTGGAGTTGTTTACAGATTTTAAGAAGTTTGTGTTTCTTCTTTTCAGCAGTAACTACTAGTTTGTCATTTTACCCGGAGCTGAGAAACGTCGTTACAGAGTCTCCTTTTATACTACTCACTAATTTCTTCATCACAGCATGACAGACATCCTGATGAGGCTTGAATTCCAGCATCTTTAAGATATTTAATAATTACTTTTTATGCATCATTAAAGATACAGGCTTATAGTTCTGATTTGGGATTAAACATACCCTCAGATCATGGTGGGACACATCATCTCTGCAATTCCACCTTTGACACTTCGGTTGCAATACAATTAGTACAAACCAGAAATTTAAGCCAATGAAGGATTCCTGGAAAAAGTAAGTTGTCCTTTTTCCTCTTTGTATGTGATTCAAATAGGGATGTTCCTTATGAAAACTGTCTTACAACTGCCAATTACAATGGTACAAAAAAGGCGTGTTTAAGATCAAAACCAACTTGTTATATTCTCATTCTCAACTCATCCTCAAGCACTGAGTGTGTACCATCTCCCTTTTAGTTTGCTTTCCAGCTAGAACTTGCTATTTACTCTTTCCTAAACCTTGGCATTAGTAAAAGCTACAAGTTAAACTACTTCTGTATAAAACTTCGTATCCTCTGTTTGGTTATTGTTTCTCAGTGTCATATCATATGACATCGTGAGAAGTTTATAACTGTATTTTTCTGGAGGAGGCTATGGTGTTTACACTGTCTTTACGTTCTTTCACTTATTAAACCTTTCCCCTCCTCATCTGCTTAAAGCTAATACAAAGTAACCTTGAAATTAAACTTTGGACTTGCTTTCCAGGATTTCAGCAGCAGAGATGATTTGAAAAATGACCCAAGACTTGCAAGAGATGGTCAAAGCAGGATTAATTCATTACTTAATTACAAAGCCCTTTCACCCCGAAAGGAGACGCTGTTATCATTGTTGTCATTCTTGGCCTCGTATGGATTGCTTGGGGGGGGTACTTAGTAAATCTTGTAGATGGTAGTGGTACCTGTGAATGTGAGATTACCACTGCTTTGTTTAAAGCTGAGGTGGCTACGAGACCACTTCAGTGTTATGATTGCTGGCAGGGCTGAAGATTTAGTTGAAATGTTCACCTGAACAGCCTGCTAGTTCTGGTTCATTGATGCTAGTTATCGTTTAATTATGTTTTTATTTATGGATGGCATAATGGAGACTTCAGTGGGCTTGAGATTACCCACAACGTAAATGGGTATTACTCCCTCTTCTCCTCCGTTAGCTCCGTCACATGTAGCATATTTGCGTGCAATTTATGGGTGTCTAATGGAGCATTTGTTTGGGCATGCTGGATGTTTCAGTATTGGGTCTGTCCCTGGAGTACATTATCTCCAGATAAAGATATGATAGCCGTCAGTGAGCTCAGATTGGCCTGTGTAAAGGTTTTTAAAAAGGGGAATTGGAATTGTGATTATTAATTCATAGCTTAATTCCCCGTTTCCCTAATACATCTCACAAAATTTAAATTAGATTCTAGGAAACACTGATGAACATTAGGCATGAGCAAATAACTGAAAGTTTTGCCTTCTGAAAAATCACAATGGATTCAATTAAACAGTTCAGGTGATGTAAATTTCTGACCCGGGTTTGGGCAGAATATTGCCTTCAGAGCTTTGCCATCACCTTGGCATCTGAGCTGTATGTGACACTTGAGGGTAGTGGAGCCTCTGTTAATACTACACAGGTTGTAGCAGAGATTTTGGACAAACCTTATATCCTCGGGCTGCTTGGAGCACCTTTAATTTAAAATGTGAATACCTGCTTGGGCATTCAGTAATCGCTTAGGAGAGATTGTCATCTTTCATTACTGCATTAACCTTTAGAACTGACAACAGTGTGCCAGCTTGCAATAATTGAGCAGAGGTCCCTGAAAATTAGTTTCTTACCTTGTGATTGCACATATGGTCAGGTCATTCACTCACTGGAGTTATTTTGCCAATGCCATTCCACTCTCACTAAATTTAGCTTCGTTTTTTTAATTGCTGGTTTAGATTGTTATCTTTTTAAAATACCTATCCTAGAGCTAGAGGGGGGAGAGTGGGAGAAACACCTCTGTATCCTTTGACACTTATAGCTCACAGCTTTTCCAGCACTGCTTTTATGGAATTTAATAAAGCATGGGTTTGAGGCAATTCCCGTTACTGTGTTTTGAGGGGAGGAACAAGCGTTTTGGTAATCATGCATTCTGAAATAGAAACTATAATTTTGTGTTTCACACAGTCTGTCCCTCCTTGCCTGTGCTCCAACCCAAACACCCCTCATCAAACCAGCTAGACTTATTTTCTTTCCCTTTGTGGTATGATATTCAGTAATCCTAAATTCTTAGCGCTTAATGGAAATTAGACATGTACAATGTCCATGTTAATGGAGTATTGGTGTTACTTCAATAAACTTATTTTTAATTAGAAGTAACACTGTAGGTCTGATTGGAAAGCAGAACTCTTCTAGGGATTGATTCTTAGTCAAATTCAGATGTAAACATAGCTGCAAAGTTATGTATTTTTTATGTCAGTGTGAACAACTTGAAGGTCTGTGTGAAAGAAGCCTTAGAGAAGTGATTTTTGTATGCTGAGCACATTTCTTGTCTGAACTGCATGTTATTAGAGGCTGTTCTCAAATTGGATAGAAAGCTTCAGATTTCTGCTCTTGAGGGCTGATTTACCATTTCTAGTTATATATTGTAGCACTTCCTTAATTTCTGATAAAATGTATGTTGGGTAGATTTTTTTACTTTAATTTCTATTGCTTTAGAACTTCCTAATAGTAAATCTCGCCATACTTCTCTTGCAAAGAAGCTATGCATAGTATTCACACTAAAAGTGCTGAAAACAATGCTGAGAGTAATTTGTTTAAAGGACTAATGTCTCCCCATATCACTTCCATGGGACTTAAACAGCTGAATTGAAACCAAATGTTATTTTCTTCAGCTGTGAAATATTTTCATTGTGTTACTTAAAATTGAAGGATTGGAAAACTGTATGCAATGATTTTCTTTTTAGCTTAAAAGCTACTATTTGTTTGTTTATTGTTTATTATGATGCTGATAGATGTCCAAGACACTTAAGAGATAACCAGGCAATTTCCAAAGTACTTATGAAGTGAATTGAAGACAAGCTGAAGCTGCAGCAGGATGAATTCATTTCTATCAAATGAAATTGTCTTAATGAGGTAAAGAGAACACAACTTGTGTCCAGTCTAAGTCCAAGATTTTTTTCCCCCTCATTCAAGTAGAGAGATTAGTGATTTGTCTGAACATGCAAATGTCCTAAAATAACTATTTTGGAATAATTTTTCTGAATAATTGCTTTGATATAAATTTCCCATGCAGGCAGTTGTACTCCAGAACAAGAATTATGGGGTTAGTTTAACTTAATGGAAAAGTGTGTTTTTATTTTAAGATGAGTGTGACTTCATGGAATCTTATTCCAAAATAATTCTCCATATTAATTATCAAGGACTGGCAAGCTTGAGAAGCCTAAGCACTCTTATAATTTATGTAATGGTTTTATGGAATTTGAGGCAGGAAGGCTCTGCAAAATCACCAAGTCTGATCTATCCAAGTCCCTTAAATGTGACAGTCTTATCCCTGTAATTTATTAGTCTCATGTATAGCTAATACTACTTTGTTTTTAGAGTAAAGATGAATCTTCTACAAAGGTAATCAGCTTTTGTAAATTCAAAATACGGAAAAATTACAATGCAGTTACAGTTCGTTGCTCTAATAATCTAAAAATATTTGCCCTCATTCCTCCCTGAATCTCACAGAACTTAATTTTCCTGATGGAGAACTTGTGATGAAGTTGAGAAACACAACTGCTCACTCACTTGCTGCTTTTTTTTTTTTTCCTGAGAGGTATTTTATTACAAATTTGCATAACAAGCAATTTAATTTCTCATTGTAATCCCTGAAAGTTTTGATGAAAATCTTTGTAAATGTAAAATTGCATTTGCAGTTCCAGTGAAACAAATCTATGATGCAATTTTGTAATGGATGGAAATATGTCCTTTGACACAATTCTCTGCAGGGTCACTTAAGATGATGTGGTGTTAACCAACTAAAACTTGTCTGGTTACTCTACAAAGCCTTACCTGGATGCTATCTGGAAAAAGCACCTTGGAGAAATTTTGATGCATATACAGCAACTGATTATATTCTCAATTTTTTTTTTTTTTTTGCTAATTCAACTGCCTCCAGTTAAATATATTTCTTTCCTAATTCAATATGTGTATCTCTTATGAGCCCTCAATCTCTCATGCTTGTTTCCGTAAGATATTTTTGATAGTTGAAAACAGTTTTCTTAAGCTTGTAAACATGTTTTTCTATCTTCAGCCAGTGCGTCAGTTCTGTCAGTATATATTACAATTCCTATAAATGCAAATATTGTTAATGAAAGTTCAATATCTCCCAGATGCTTATTCTAAAGTCGTCATACTGCTTCTGATTAATCACTTAATTAGATAGCTGATGCTTCCAATACATTTGATGAATATTCTGTTTTTTAGATCAATATTGCATTTTCCAATTCCTTCTGGGATCTGGACTGCTGCACATGACGGAGCATGCGTGATAGTGCTGAGGATGTTATTAAGCTTTCTTTAAAAATTAGCTTGGGTTTGGCTAGTTTTTTTTTTTGTTATGCTTAGATGTGCAAGGGATCAGTGAGTATTTGGTATTGTATCACTGTAAATCCTCAGTTGTCTTTTATGCTGGAAACCACTGAATTCTTACTGAACTTGGCTCCCATCTATCGCTTATGGGTGTAAGAAATGATTTGGAGAGTGGCCACCTCACCAATAAACTCTTTCCTACAGAAAATATTTCAAAGCCTTAGAAAGCCAATGGGAGCCAA
Source organism: Anarhynchus alexandrinus (assembly GCA_008711295.1). Lineage (NCBI taxonomy): Eukaryota > Metazoa > Chordata > Aves > Charadriiformes > Charadriidae > Anarhynchus > Anarhynchus alexandrinus. Next base: position 170,773 of record VUYV01000399.1, read on the forward strand.
AGATTACATGTTAAAGTCATCTAAAAACCTAATGCTAAACTGTGCTGAACTGCTAAAGGCATCTCGGTGGGTGCCATCGATCTGGGAAGTGGCACTCAGATGAAGCGTTTGACATGCAGTGCCCGTATCACGCCTGCATTCACCGATGGACTAGCCATGTGGAAGGGGAACTATGCGATCAATTAAAACTTACTATAATGAGTTCAAAACTCCTCGGTGGGGTGATTTTACCGTGGGTTGTTGTCTCGGTTTGATAACAGGCTTATTGGATGAAACCTTTTCTGACAGCTTTTGGGGAGACATAACCATGAGCGATGCCAAAAATGTAAGGGTCTGAAGTAGAGCTCTTGAAAGGCTGTGGAAAGTTTCCAGTTTTCACTGGTGTTTAAAGCTTTGGCATGATTTATACTTAAGGCAGAGAATAGAAAGTATTAAATTCTAATTCGAAATAAATCTTAAAATAGAAGCCCTTATTTTAGTCAGGCGTAGTAAAGAGTTTGACTATATTTTCCACGTATTTAATGACTCTTATTTATAAATGACTTTTGAATCCTGATGCTAAAGCGAGAGATGCCCCTTTCCTGGCTCTTGTCCTGGCACTGGAGTAGGTGACTTTTTCATGAAAAAAATAAACCAGAAGGCACACCAAGGTCTTTGTTACAGCATCTGACATGGACATGGAGAGCTCCTTGAAGCAGTGTACTTTACCTATGTTGAGTAGAAATCTGGGCTCTTGTTGGAAAGCACTTTAATACACGTAGTGATACCAGGTATTATCAGCTGCTTCTAATTTTCCTTTCCTAATCTTTTTGGTGCAACATGGGCTGTATGTAAAATTCTTAAAATGGTTTTGTGGTTGTTTTTGGAGCCTTCTAATCAAATGCGAGAAGGATGGTGTGGTTCTAGTCAGTCTGGTCTCTCTCTAGTAGGATCCCTCAATTTAGGGCACACTTGTTATTTGTATCTCCTAGTTAGAAAAGGAACATAGCTAGAAAAGTTACAAATGGGGTGATATACATTTGCAAAGGAACTGTCTAATTTGACAGATCTATAGGCAAAGCAGGTTGCTATTTGCACACCAGTTTAGTGGCTCTTAATGAGAATCAATTAAAATACCAGTACCTGTAATTGCTGGGGCTTGTGTGTCTTGGCATAAGGTCCTAGATGCAGGCAACACAACTTCTATGTTTTTACTCTAATTAGGTCTGTTTAAATGTAAGAATGACATTCTGGTGTTGAGAGTAGTTACTGAATTTCGACTTTGAATAACCATTGACTAATTGGCAAAGTGGGAATATTTTGAAAGCAGCAATTTTTTCTGCTCTGTGATGGGGTGATGGCATGAGGTTTTATGTAATTATTCTCCACATACTATTCAGATGTTTACATCTGGAAATGTCTTTGTGTTGAATTCAACTATTACCAGACACTGGTGCAGTTAATACTCTCCTGTGCATGAATGCAAAAAATGAGTGGGATTACTTTTGGGCAAATACATTTAATTTTTTTTTTTTTGTAGCAGTAAACAAAGTTTATGTCTCATTTTTAACATTAAAAACCCCCTAACTTTATTATTAATTACTAATGACTAAATCATGAAACTTTCTTTTTGTATGGCATTAGCTATCCAGAAATTGCTCATGGTCTCGGGGCTGTGGAAGCTGTTTTGAATAGCGATGGTGTATGCTACTCTTACTTGTCACGGACTTCTGCAGAAAAAGGCACTTGATCATCATTATGAAAATCTATCAGTGTTATCATTAATCATAGGGACTTGTGAATTTTAGGAAGAGTAGGGTTACTTATTCTTTAAAAGTCATACTGGTAGGATCGCATTTATCTCAGTTACTTTCAGCTGTCTGAAAGTTGTATCATTAGTTTAAGATAGTTGCCTGGACTCCCTCTGTATTTAAGGGAGAAAATCATGCATTTTAAGAGGCAGATTTGGTCTACCTCATTAATCCATCTGCTGAACAAAATGTCATCTGGTGTCCGTCAGCCTCCACTGACTGTAGAGAGTGCCTCAATAATTAGTTTTGACTGTACACCTAACCTGGTATGACCATTGTTGCTCATGTCCGACTTTTCAGAGCCCGAAAACTTCATGTTAATTTTATAATTGCTACTTTTTCATGAAGTAATTTCTTTATTCTAGTTTAACTGAAATGATGAAAATAAAATACATGCCTATAACTTCAAACTGGAATGCTGCTTTGCCAATCAATCTCACAAAAATTCTAAGTTGCAGTGTACCAAACTGCGACAACAAAAAAAGTTACTCAGATGAAAGTGGAACTTTCTGCAAATATTTTATGCTCAAGAAATTATTTTCAAGTATTTACTAAAATTCAGAACTTCTGAGCCAACTTTTAGCTTATTGAATTTGTGTGTATTTGATCTTCTGAATATGGTTAATACTCACTTTGCTTCAGTATGGTGTTACAGGCCTGCACATTTATCATTCATGATTGAAAAATCATCTTGGGGGAATAGGTGGGAGATCTTAAAAAGGTAAAGAAACACTGAGAAAAAGAAAAATTGGTCTGGTATAGAGCATCAGAAGAAGTTAAAGTCAGTGACTGGACTTCCAGATTGCCCTGGGCATTGGAGGGTAGGGAGGAAGATGCCAATTTTATACTGATCCTTCTACTTTTCTAAGGTTCGTTACAGATTGTGGATCACTAAGTGTGTCATGGTTTGGGCCACACTGGCCACTGAAATGAATGGCAGATGCTCTCTCCACCTTTCTCTCCAAGGAGAGGAGGGAGAGAGAGAAAGAGACTTATGAGTTTAGAAAAAAACTAAACTACTTTAATGAAATGAAATATTAATAATAAAATAATAAAAAAATAATGAAATATATACAATATATACAAAACCAGTATGAAGCACCCGGGATGATGATCACATCATCGACAGGCACAGGGAAAGTCCCAGACTGGACTCAGTGACAGATGGGAGCTGGATTCTGGATCTAGATTCAGGAATGCACGGATCGGGATCAAAGGCAGACAAACAGACGGAGTCCTCCTCAAATGCGGGCCATTGAAGAAAGAGAGAGCTGACCCTTTGATCCCTCAGCTTTTATACTGAGCATGATGCAGATGGGATGGAATACCCTGTTGGTCAGCTTTGGGTCATCTGTCCTGTCTACTCCTCCCTACAGGTGTGACCCCTCTACATGCTTCTCCTTCTGACCCTCCAATGGGGCAAACAGAGTTAGCTGACCTTGGGTGTTATAGTAGTAAGTATAAGCAAGAGTCTCTCTGCATACCGTTCCTTGGCATAAATTATAAATAATCAGGTCTTAGCAGTCTCTGGAAGCAGACTACAGTCTTAAAAATCCTGGGGTGCATCAAGAGTGTGGCCAGCAGGTCGAAGGGAGGTCATCCTCCCCCTCTACTCTGCCCTGGTGAGGCCGCATCTGGAGTATTGTGTCCAGTTCNGTCCTCTGCAACCTGCTGGGGGTGACCCTGCTCTGGCGGGGGGGCTGGACTAGATGATCTCCAGAGGTCCCTTCCAACCCTGACCGTTCTGTGATTCTGTATGAAAAATATGATGTTAATTTTGGAGCATTCAGTTAGTTAAAGGCTTAGCTGCAAAATAAGATTACTGAACAGAAAACCGGTTCTGTTTTACTTCAAACCAGGATAAGGTGCAATGATTCTGTAACAAACAGAATAACTGAATGCTACTCATTAATAAAACTTTGTAACTAAATTGAAACAGCAGTTGAATAATTGAACTTTACCAATTGAACCTGCTCAGTTTGTTCCATGTTGCTTTTGTAGAGGCGCCAGAACAAATTACCTAGTTCCCCTCTGTCAAAAAAAAAAAAATAAAATAAATTACTACTTCTTAACTTTTAACATTTTTCACACATACTCAATTTTGTAGCTTCAAAATTATTTAAATAAATACATTACTTTATTTTGTTCATTGGAAACTTGTATATGCAGCATATTCAGCCATGTATATCTTCAAGTTTTCATCTTTAAAGACGTTCACAATTGGCAGTTTCATGCAAACATATATATCCCAAGCACAATTACAGGTTGGGCGGGGAATGGCTGGAGAGCAGCACTGAGGAGAAGGACCTGGGTGTGCTGATCGACGAGAAGCTCAACATGAGCCAGCAATGTGCGATCGCAGCCCAGAAGGCCAACCGCATC